>JAAAKG020145810.1:0-10806 GCA_010014905.2 Druon quercuslanigerum | reverse complement strand
AACGTACTTTATTGTACTCTAATGCATTTCCCAAAGTTTCAGCTCGATCTTTTATTTTAAAAAAAAGTTCTCAGGTTAAAAAAAATATTCAATGAACTGAAAAAGTGAGTCGGTAATTATAGGTATTTCGCTGTGTCGCATGCCCGTAATCCATTTTTAGATGATTTAATAAGGAATACTTGTGTGCAAGTATTGATAATTGTATGGATTAATTCCCTCTCCTATTTATTCAGGACTTTTCTAAATATATTTGTAACACAAAAAACCAGATTATATATAATTACAATTTTGTCATAAGGACAAACGCAGGATTTTGCCGGAATCGAATGCTAATTTGAAAAATTGCATCCGATCCCAGCGAAAGCGCAGTAAAATTTCAGCCATAACCACGTATGACGACCGTGATATGTATATATATATATATATATATATATATATATAGGCGTTGTTAACAGAAAGGGGTTAATTTAATAACCGAACTTATATTAATGAAATTTCATTTAATAAAGGGGCTTCTACCTTAATATTTTACGCATATTTTTCTAATCCCTATTCTAAATTATCGTGAGATTTTGGTTCAATCTATGAACCTAGAAAATATCGCGGATTTCGCGTTTGAAACAACTTAAATAATTATTGATTCTGGATCTACTTTTTATCTAGATCTTTATTCTCTACTTTATTCAGAACGTAATTATAAACGCAGTATAATAGGAATATATTTAATTGGATGGTAGCTTCTAATGTGTCCCCTAAGGGTTTACATTTTTCTGACACCTTCTTCCCTATTCCTTAACACACCTTCCACACACTTACTTGGTGGTGGGAGGGGACCTAAAGTTTAAGATGGGTTCCGACCCACCAAGAGCAACAGCCTTAAGTACTTAGAGAACCTTTTTCTCTAGAGGTACCGGTTCCACGACTCTCCGGACACGAACAACTCCCTTGCTAGGGTAGTGTTCACCGCATGGGCCACCGAGGCTCTTCCGGAGTGCGAGGCGGGAATCAAACCCGCAAGACGACATAGTGGGTCAAAAGCCTGCGCTTTAGCCCCCACGACCATTGTCTCACTTGAATATATTTACTTTTGACAAGACTCAAATTCGTCAACTGTGGCATACAAGTTCTTTGACACTTCCCTTCTAACCGTAAAGGTCCCTTTTAGGTAAATAACCTGTTTATTTTTCATAAATGGGTCAGCGGACCGAGTTCATACATCCCTTACGCAAGGGGGGTAAACATTTTCCACGGCACGTGGTCGAAAAAGGGATATTCCGGTGAATATATAAATGTCAATTATCAAGCCTTCTATTTTTAGATGGTCGTGCGGTTACCACACAAGGGTCTCAGGCCACTCGGTCTAATGGTCGTTTGCTATTGTTACGGCGCCTCAGCTGGAGGGCGGATGTAAGGGAGCTAGCGTCTACGTGCCGTTCAAGGATGGAAATTATAGAAGACTCTCGGGTCTTGTTTAACTTCTGGAGAATATTGTCTCTTTTTCTAGCCTTCAATGTGCAGATGTGCTCTTAACAGGGTATAGAGGTTTGAATTTCTAAATCTCTTGTACACAGCCTGGCTTTTGACAAAAAGATCGTAAAAATTTAACCTCCGATTCTGTTGACCAATTTACAGGGTTTTTATTCCTGTAGTTGCTCGAGAAAGCGGAGGTATAATTCGGAGAATATAATATTTCTCGAAAACTGGAGGCTTCAGTCTAAGAAATAAAATTTTATTATTTAACGCTTTAGAATTAGGGACTTTTACCCTTAGAATAACCGAAGTGTCGACAGCTTCAGAGGAAATTATCCAACTGGGCACTCGGTAAGTAGGCTCAAGTTTGATTCGTCTTCTAATCAATAGCTTTTGTAATATTGGGAAGAAAGTCTTAAAATTACCAGTTTTTCTAGGTAAACGTAAAAGCATCAAAATGGTGTACTTCTGGACCTTCACGCTATGAAGCAAAATCCCTGAATTTTGTGTTTAATCGGGTGAAAAAGGTCAATTTTTGGTTTTTGGAACAAGTTAGTTACAATTCTATACGCTTCTTCGGCTACTTCCCACTCGGTATCTATATTCGTAACTCTAGATTGTTGATCAGCTTCGAAATTACATTTGGAGGCAATGTATGAAGCGAAAATCCATATTTGTTTATTCGCGCAACATTCCCAAATTTCTCTAGCCATATTATTAAGCTTCATGTATTGAGTTCCTCCAATTTTATTAATATAAGCAATTGCAGTCGTATTATCTGCGCGAAGCAGAATTTGACGTTGCGACAACTCTCAAGCAAAGCATTTTAAATTTATAAAGACTGCTTTTAACTCTAAAAAATGATATGCTCTGAACTTTCAGATTCCTTCCAAAAACCATGTGCCCTTTTCCCCTCCGAAAAACCTCCCATTCCTGCTAGAGATGCATCTGAGTAAATTTCCTTAAAAAAATGTCCATCTCTAATGGGCTTACATATTACCGGTAAGTTCTTTCGCCACTAATTCCAGTCTGCTTCTAAGTCGTTAGTTAAGAAGACTGTCTGTTCATAATTATAATTATTGCTAATCAAGATTTTTTAAATAATTTATAATAAATATATAGGACCGATAAGAATACGTTTGATCTTAGGCAATTAATTACAGGCTTCATAATCTTTGTAAATACGTATGGACTTGTGCACAGACCAAATTACAGACAAGCAAACTGATAGAGTCTCCCTTAAAAAAAACCTAAGGTATTTTTTATTACCTTTGTTAACTGGCACTAGTAAATAGGCATCTTTAAAGTCAATAACCAGCACGAAGAAATTTGTATAAACCAGAATTTTTTCTGTTTTGATATCTTCTAATTTAAAATGATTCATCGCAATAAATTCGTTAAGCGATTTTAAGTTTAAGATAATCGTGTCAGTGCCATTGGATTTTTGTCTGAGGAAATATGAACAAAGGAACTGCTCTTCTTCATATTGGCACTGTTGTACAGCCCGAATCCAAATTAACCTATCAAGGGCCTTTGATGATATTGGTCTATTGATAAAATTTATGTTCCGCACATGCTCGAAAATTCTTATTTTCCCTTCCCTGATGCATAACAAAACGAATTGGTCATCGGTTACCTCTTTCCAAAAATGCAAATATTTTTTCAACCGATTAGCTGTTGTGTTTACCTCAACTATCTTCTATTCTTGTCTGCTTGGAATTTCCGGTTCTGATTCTTGAAATTGCAGTTAAACCTTCCCCTGGATTGGTACATCGTCCGTGATCCCCTGGACAGATTCGACGACTTCGCCTCTCTTTTCTGAGAAATCTGATCCTATCTGTATCTTTGTCCCATCTGTGATGTCGAATGTTTTTCAGGTGGGAATTTCGAGTTTAAATTATTATCTTTTGCTCTACTTGGAACTGGCTTCTGCGAGGTGGATGAGCGCTTCAGCTCTTGTCCCAATTTTAGTAGGGTTTTTTCTGTTTTTATTTTTTCGCTAAAATTTTCCCCATACAAGAAAACCTCAGGGATGGTTTTTTCCAAGACTTCCCGAACCTCTTTAGGATAACGTGGCGAGATGAAAGCCCTTCTGGCTAGTGATTATTTGTGGTAAATGCTTGCCATGAGCTTTCTAGCATCGAGCAGGTTCGGTAACACATCTGTAGACGCGATTTCTTTGCCCGCTTCTTCTGTCTGTAAAAACTTGGAAACTGCCTCCACCCAAATGCAGACGCTGCTGATCCTAACAATGACTAAAAATGAACAAAGAGGCTGTCCCTTTTTATCCCAGACTCTTCTAACTTAGCTGCTAGCTCAGGATTCAATTCTGGAGCCTCCAGCCGGCAGTTTCCCTTTCTGGGGCGTTTTTCCAGAAGTTCAGACTTTTCTTTCTTTGGGATAACGTTACTGGGCTAATAAGATAATCTCTTGGATCCTCTCTCAGAGCAATCGCTGTCTTTTCACTCAAGGATGACTTTTGATCAGGAGGAGACTGAGACTTATGCTTAGCGTAACTATCTGCAGGAAGTTGAGCCTTATCCTTATCGTTTCTATCTCCATTAGATTTTGAGTTATCTGCAGCCCTCTCTTTTGCAGATGGTGGAGGCGTATCTACATCTTTTGCGGGTACGGTATCAGTCTGTGATTGGATGCTACTGCATCTCGAGAGGTATTCTGGAATATAAGATAAGTGAGAACATGAAGAAGTCAACGTGAAAAAAGGGGAAAAAGAAACAAATAGTTTATAGATTTTTCGGCACGCTTGCTCATTTAGTTATTTTGTATACACCTTGAGATGTGAAATTGTTCTACCCTATGTAACCTAGTAACCTAGTAAGCTAGTATATGTACCTAGGTCTATGTAACCTGAATCTAATGAATTTGAGACGCGTTCTACCTTTAAGTGTAGACTCTCTCTTAATTTCTCAGACTACGATTTAAGGTTAAGATTTAAGTTAAATATTTAAGGTTCAGATTTCACTCTGAAATTCTTCTTCCTTTAAAGTGTAGACAGTCTATCAGTACTTTTAGGTTAGTTGACTCAATCTAGCGGATGTCATACGCTGTAACTCAAGTATTTGTGAACACGTCGATCTACCTCTATTGCAGATTCATCTGTCATGCTTGAGTTTATTTAGTTATTAATATTTCTCCAGTGTTTATTTATTTATATTTTATTTTTATTTATTTATTAACTTTCTAATTTTAGAAAATATTGTTAAACAGACCTTGACCCACCTTTCTTATGGGCGCAGTAGATAAGTGAGGTACAATGTTGACAGACCTCTTGTGACTGTTCTATGGACACTATTGACACTTCTTGCAATTAAATTTGTATTATATATACATAAAAATAGTAAATATACTTTTAGGATATTCCGTGCGCGGAGATTGCGAGTCTTCTTTTGTAGACCCGAAATATCCTCTGGGAGATCCTGTGTACCTTCTAGCATGATGATCATGCCTTCTTGTAGATCGCGAGGATCTGCTTGGGGATCGTGTATATCTGCCACGTCTCCGTGTTGGTCGCCTTGGAGATCTGAAGTATCTGCGTCTATTGCGTCTCGAAGTTGGTGTGTGCGAGTTCCGTGACGAGGAACTTAAACTCGATGAGTCTGACGTCTTGCTTCGATACTCATCATGTTTCCCTTCAAGTTTCCGCACTTTCTCCACCATTTTCTTCCATCCGTCTTCTCAGTGGTTTCTTTCGAACGGTATATTTAAAAATCAATATGATTGATTTTGAATTACTATCGTTAAATCTAGATCAATCAGCGTAGGTCACATTTTGCAAAGTTCCATTTCTCACGCTCATTAGGCGTTCCTCTGCGGCACTGTTTCCAAATATTTACATTTTTTTCGCAACCACTGTTATTTCTTTATTTAAAGACTAATAGGATCTGAGTAATTAGAAGATTTATGGCCTTTTCTAAATTCCAATGCTTGTATTTTTCCCATATTCTTTATTAGAGCAATAATAATGAACCTTTGTTTTAAAATCAGTGTTGTTTGTAAAACTTCACGAATAAGCGGAATCGCGAATAACATCTATTTTAGGTTTTTAAGTGAGGTTTAAGTAGGTGTGTAGTTCCACTAACGAGGAACGATTGATATTGAATTAAAATTTTGATATAATTGCAATGAGAAGATTCTTCAATTTTAAACACTTAAGGTTTAAAATTATACAATATTTTAAAGCCCCAGGTTTAAATTTATTTTCATTTTTTTCTAATTATATACTTGAAAAATAAACTATTAATACTCATTTACATGAGTTTTTAATTTAACACTATATATATATAAGTATTTCTTAATTATAAAATTTTCTTTTAAATTGGAAGGAAAAAGTTTACGTAGGATTCAATCATATTAGAATTATTTCTATATTAGCCAATTAAAAATTTTTCCGTACCTTTTTTCTCATCAGTGACATTTCTTTGTTGCAAAAAAATAAAAGTTACAGTTTTGAAAGATTTTTCGTCAAAGGAATATCTAAACATGTACAAATTGTTAATCTTCTAAATTTTTAGGATCTTAAAAATCTTACAGAATTTTAGGCTGATTTATACCCATTTTTGAATTTTTTTGAATTCTTTAAAATATTTCGAAGTATCCGAAAATTGGTATTTGATTTCAACGATTCGAAGACATTTTTTATATGATTTTAGGGTGTTTCTTTTACTTTTATTTATGGGTTCCTGAATGTTATCAGCTGCCTGTGTGGTGATCAAATTCTGCAACTCAGGAATTCCATTCAGAGTGGATACCCTATGACATTATTTTGTGAAGTGTCTCCCCTATTTTCATTATCGGTACCACCAGAATACCACAAGAACACGGGCAGTTCGAGGATGCTTGACTTTAAACTTTTTTTTTACTGTATTCCTCAACTCCTCCTCTCTTTTTGTATTTCGTTGAGTTTACAATACAGTTCCCCTTTTGTATTCTATACCCTGTTTCTTTTTCTGCCTTCTTCTAAATATAACTATTTATGTATCATTTTAGTTTATTTTATTTATTCCTTTGTCGAAATTAGTGCGACATAATCACAACTGAGTTGAAAGATACGTTGGAAGATACAAAAAAACTGTCAAAATTTTAGTGGTTTGAACGTTAAACAATTCCAGAGGTACTTTCAGACTTTTCGATTTCGAATAACGCAATCACGCGTGCGTTGCGGTAGAGGGATTTTCAGGCTGGGCTGCATACTGAAACACTGCCTTTAAGCCAGTGGATCAGAGTCACTAGATTCTGGATATAGTACTCTCCGTTTCGGTTTCACTCATCCCCACTTTATTTTCAGCGTCTCCGTGTAGGTTAGAACTCGCGAAACCCTCAGGTTTCCTAGGCCTGAGCTTGCTGACTATAGAACTATGACTTAAAACTAGTCTGTTCGGGGATGGTGCGAACATGTGGATGGTTGGTTAAACTCTTTGGGTCACCCGTGTTTCATAAGCGCGTTTTGTGGCATGATTGAGGTTGAAGAGGCCTTTCCTTTGGCCCCAGTTGTTACAGTATCCATGTTTGATGAGGCTGCTCTGGTTCTTGTAATTAAGACATCTCTGGGACTATTCTCTCTAGTTTCTAATGCAGTGGGAGCTTTAGCATCGACTAAGGAAGAGAGATCATCCGGTGGTCCTCTTATAAATGATATTATCGCGGCTTGATTTGTTGGCACTAGAGTAGCTGTAGCTGTTTGGTCGCAGAGAGCTGATTCTAAAGCTGCTTTTGCTCCCCCTCTGTAAGCGTGTAGTCGGTCATAGTGTTAATTTACGGATCCATTTGTTTTGATTACTAGGTGGTAAATTTCATTAAAACAATATTCGAATGGTTTCTCAGGTTTGTTGCGCGTGCACTCCTTCGCGGGACCGGTGAGTTTTCCTAATGTGGACGTAAATAGGGAGAACTCGTATGGGACAGATACATAAGTGGTTTAATTCACAGTATCCTGAATGAAATTGCGTACAGGGATGTGTCTAGCCACCTGCTGGGTAGATCGTGTGTCCGCGATGGATTGTGCCACGTGTATGGCAATGTTATTCTAATTTGATGTCAGGTCTGATTCCCTTCTGCTGGTTCGAATATTAGGTAAAACCCGATGTCTGCTCGCGTGCTATACATCTCGGCCACCGAGGACGCGTTCAGGTGCAGGGAGTGCCTTGTCGTTAATTTTGGTTTCCGTTTAGCGGACAGGTCCCTTCGTCGTTTTGCTGTTTCGAATCTTAACAATTCGGCATAGCGCCACAACCCCTCTAGCATAGACGAATTTAAGGGGAGGAGTTGTAATTGAATCAACTAAAAACAGAAACTACACGTCATGGATATCTATGTTTACCGTCGCTATTGTGCGGAAAAATATGTTCCCTACCGTAACCTCGTATTCGGCAGTTTCATGCCATCATCTTTGTCTTCTATACTCGATCTAGGCTTCCATCCTTAAAAATCTCTGCTAGAACATGAAATATGAAATAGTCATCGTCGTTCGGCACTGCAATAACTCTGTCTGTCAGATGGACCACAAAGAATTAAGTTTTCCTACTTCTTGTCACGTAATGCATTTTTCTTCATACGTACTTTGATAGTTTTGTAGAAATTTCCTCTCGTATTTTTTCCGACATTTTTTTCTTGCGCGATTTTTAATTGTACATTTCTGATTTCTGTTTTCACTCCCCGCCACGAGGGCGAAAAAGGGTTTAACTAGAAAACCCCGCCTCGAGGGCGCAAGTTTTGACTAGTTCGAATTTACAACCGCTCCTCGAGGGTGCAGGTTTTCAATAAAAAATTTCCTCATCCTGAATGTAAACAATCTGAAAACAATTTATAAGAGAGACCTTTTGAATTAATTTCCCTCTCCGCCACGAGGGCGAAGAAGGGATAAACTAGAAAAGACAACTTGCCGTTTTATTAAATTTACTTGAATCCAAAATTAAACTCACTATCTTTCCATTACTTCTACAAATTCTTCAAAAGTTTGTTCCAGATTTTCCTTAGCCAAAGAGGTTGGAACCGTATTTTCACTTGTTGTGGATATCACTATGATTTACCGCACTGAGTTCGCATGCGCGCGGGGGATTGCGCTTATAGTAACATGGTATGCATCATGTAATTCTATGTGCAGTGTTCATTCAGTTTTAATAACTGCGCATTCTAAACATTTTTGTTTTTTTTTAATATTCAGTTAGGCGTATTGCTTAAATGCAAGGCACGTTGTGACAGTTCAAATTCCTCTGGTCTTTAGAATGTCATGTTATTAACTCTTCCAAATAGACTCACTTCATCTAGTGTGGAATTTGAGAAATTTGCGCGAAAGAAATTAAAGATTGTTTTTAAACAATTAGGTAATTGTTTTTAACGAATTTTAGAAACTGTTAAAATCCAAGTTGGAAGGAGTCCATTTAAGCCCTGCATGAAACTTCAGATTTACATTGTGGAAAGACAATGTTCAAAACTTCTTTTATTTTAGAACCAAACACAATAGAAGTCAACAACAATTTGTGAGAATTAATCCCACCACTGCTACCAATTATTTGTTAAATTCTAAATTTAATAATTAAATTAATTAGAGGGAATTTACATAGATAGATAAGCGTTTATTGTTTAGCCTACTGGCCTTAAAGAATTGACTTGCTTACACTTCGCTTTTATAACCTTGCCTTCCTCGCTTCGCCTCGCCTCCCACGCATATCGCTACTTTCTAGCTTTGCCTCGCATTGCCAGACTCTGCCCTCGCGGCTAATCCCTAATCCTTACCTACTATTTACAATATGAATTTTCTTACATCTACTTTCTCTCCTATATACAACCTTTCCTTCTCCATTTCTCTTCCTCCTTCCTTCTCTTCTTCTCCATCTGACGTAACAACACCTTCACCCATGTAACTGCCCTTTTATCCCCCCTTTTATGCAAAAGTACTTCCATGCTTACTCCATTCCTCTCCACCTCTTCACACTCCGCCAACCAGTGCTCCACTTTTGAATCCCAGTTCGCGCACATTTCACAATTCACACATCCTCTTCTCTCCAGAAAGCGAGAACCTATTATAACTTTCTGACTTCCTTGATCTGCTTTCTCATACAAATATTGCGCTCTCTCCCATGGCATAATTCACACATAGTTCCTGTTAAACCTTGAAACTCTTATTCCATCCTCTTTGTCCCCTGTCACCATACCATTCGCCAAAGCCCACCCTCTGTCCTGCATCCAGTCTCTTAGAATATCCCTCTCTTTATTTAATAACTTATCCTTCGATTTTCTTTCTACGCTCTCCCCTTCCCGGTGCAGCCCCCCCCCCCCAATTCTTGCTACCCCCCTGTAGAGGGAATTCACCTAATGAATCCATTTTTTGGTTGGTTTAATGAGGAATACTGATATGCAAGCATGGATAATTGTATGGGTTAATTCCCTGCCCTATTTGTTCAGGGCTTTTCTAAAGGTTATTGAGCGTGGATTGTTTTGTTGGGTTGTTATAATGGTAAAAATTTCATTTATGACTGCTAATTCTTATGTTTGTAACATAAGAGAACTCAGGTTATTTACAGATCAAAAATTTGTTTCTACACAACATTTTTTTCGCGTTTTGTGTTAGAAAATGATAGACACGTATTTTTTTATTTCAATGAAGTACTCAAAAATATCGAGATGGTTTTTCAAAATTCGGTAATGAAGAAAAATGATTTGTTTTCAATCACTCATTGTAATAGATGTGTTGAATAGAAAAAAATATTCTTGTACTGAAAATACGCATTAACCCACAAGCTTAGCAAAATAGTGTATCATACCACTTGTTATTTTTTTATAACAATTACAGTGCATTTTTATAAACAGTTTTAGTTATTTTGAACATTTTTTTTACTTTTTTTAACCTTAAAATTTTTTTCAAGATTCTCAAATACGCAGGGAAAACTTGAGAATGGAGAAATGAAAACTCCAAATCTTAGTTGGAGTTCTAGCTCCGAGTGTAACTTTTTAGTGTTAGCTATTGTTGATAGTATTGATTTAATAAATTATACTAGTTAATCATTAAAATTACGGGCTTAAAATAATTGTTTGATAATTATATTTGATTACGTCACATCAAAATACCAGTCTCTTATATTTTCCTTTTTTTATTATTTATCGTGGCTTTTGTTATGCCGAAATAAACGTAAATGGTTTTTTAAAAATGAGTCGCACCGATTTTGCTCGGTACGACAATCTTTGACTGAAGGGCGTGGATGGGAGCTCCCTTTTATAGCTAGCAGATAGAGTGGGGAGGATTATAGCGTCATCTGTTACAATCCCCTGTTTGGACTGTTTTAGTCCCTTAAAACTTAACTCGTCGATTTTTAATTATAG
>JAAAKG020145809.1:0-10806 GCA_010014905.2 Druon quercuslanigerum | reverse complement strand
AAATCTGTACCCGCTGCCAATCGACAAGGATGATTAAGCTGTTTCAGATCGTTCTTTCATTTAAAAATCACCATTTTGTCCATGCAATCATGTTCTAGGATTGAAACATTTACTATCAATTCAAATTCTCTTTCCCTTTTTTTTTTGGTAGATGCTACAACTAATTGTAAATTATATTTCGTTATTTTGAACGCATGGCATTCAAAGGGGGCCGGCATGTTCCGTCGGAACAGTTAATTTCATCTCTCTTTCAATGGGAAACTAAGTCTATGTTTTCCTATTTACTAAGTTTCTTATCCTTCAAATGAACTGCTATATTTAAAGCTACTACGATTTATACCTCAAGCATAACAAGGAATTCAATTTCAGTCGAGTTCATTAGTCTCTCTGATTGTAAATTTTGTAATATACATGGATTTCTGTTAAGGTTTATGTACAGCTAAGTAAATGGTCGTCAACCGTAGAAATTGAAAATCTGTTATTTATGAATTTATCACTTAGACGTGATGCTCATGCGATCACTAAGGATTAAGTCTCTAAATCAGCACTAATGGTTTTCTAACGTTCGACCCTTCGATGGGCCTGAGTAGAGCCGACACCTTGTCTTCGTCTTAACCAATCATAAGCGACTGTTGTACTTTTTGACACACCCTCTGTAGATACCTTCACCCCCGAATGCCTACCGTCGAAGAACACGATACAAATACATTTTCGCTTCCGAAAAAGCAACATGTATAAATTCTAAAGAACAAACTTCTTCTGGTGTACATATTTTGAATAAATTTTATATTTCGTAACGAATCGTGCTTTGACTCATTTCAACAACAACCACGAATAAACAAAGATGTTAAGAAATTCTGTTATTCTCTGATGATAATGCAGATTCCTTTAAAAATCTGACTTGTTACACCTGGCATAATAATGTTTGTATTTCTGAAAGTAGCTTAATGGGAAAGCACCCATCCGTCAATTGGAAGTGCTTTGGTTCGATTCCCAGCGGAGGGAAAGGAGAAGATATTTTAAAATGAACCTAGTTCAAAATAAATAAAATAATAATTTACTTTAAAACAGCTTACTCTAACGTCAGCGATAAGTAAAATAAGTGTATGCGGTAATTTAACCACTTTTTAAAACTGAATATTATAATATTATCACGTCATTACATAAAGGCCTTGATGTTTTAAATTCTAAGCAATTTATAATATTTTTAATAAAACCCTTTTTTAGGAATATTCTTGCCGATCTTCATCTTGAAGAGAAAATGGTTTTAAAAATATTGCCTCTCTTTCTGGGACTTATAACTTTGGGAATAAGCAAACCATTGGCTATAAACCATACAGCGTTTAAGACAGTTCATGCATGGAAATATATGGACTATGAATACGACAGTGCAAGCAGAGAGCAGGAGGACCTGAAAAATGGACGTATTGATAAAGATAGAAATTACTTGGCTGGTTTTGATTTAGCAAAAGGTACAAATAAACATTTAATTTTTTAACAATCTTGCTAAAAGTAAAAAGAGAGAGATCCAGTCTGCTTGTTTAATATTAATCTTTATGATAGAAAGAGATAGAGGAAATGTATGCTATTCTATCCTTTGTCTACCCTCATCAATCTTTTGCTATCCATTTGTCAATCTGAATTCTTTTTTGTATTTTTCAATCTCCTCTCTTATCTCGATCTCTTTTCTTTTTCAATTTCAACTCACGTCTTCGAAATTGTAATCTAATCTAAATTATAAATTCCTATCTATTATTACGAGATATTACAGATAGAGTAGGCGTGCCATAGGCCGTCTGTAAGTGGAAATGTCCGCTCGTTAGAAAGAGAGAGACAATGAATTTAACATTGCTGTCTTTGTCTACTGGAGCAGCCGTTAATACATATGTACACTAATATAAGGAAGTAACGCATGCGCAGTACGCAGTGAAAGAGAGAGACAGAAATACCAATTCGATTGTCTCTCTCTCTGTTCATTTAGTGACGCTCTTACTTACAGGCATGTCTACTCTATCTGTAATATCTCTATGGTTACAAGTTAAAATTTTTAAGGAATTTGTATAATTATCAGAAAATTACAGAATTCATAAGGTCTGTACAGACTAGATCGGGTTATGAATTCAAAAGTTTTGAAATTAAGTTTTTTTAATTATTTTTTTTCAAAGATCATCTCCATTTGCTCCCGTACGAATCGAAGCACAGAACTTCCATTACCGGTCGCGTGCTTTCTCATGAAGCTGCTGGAGAGTTCGAGAAAATTGTCCTTTTTCAAAAATATACTCATTATTATGTTAGGTCTTACATTTATTTCTTTCGAGGAATCGGCCTTTTTATTAGAGAATAACATAGTTTCTTAACATCTTTACAGTACAACAATGCTATAAATCTAAAATTTTATAAATTAAATTTTTTTCGGAATAAAATTTTCTCTTTTCGCTCCGCGGGAAATCGAGCGACAGAACTTGATGTGCTTTGTTGTAATTTATTATATTTTATTATCAAAATAAATTTCCACCAAAATTGCACTAATAATCCTGTATACCCGACAGACAATAGGAAGTTCTATGGTTTCGTTTCCCAGTGGAGCGAAGAAGAATATCCTTTTTCAGCAAAAAAAATTAATTTAAAAAAGGTTTGATTCATAGCTGCGTCTAGTCTAAAAAGACGTTAAGAGTTTCTGTTATTCTCTGATGATAATACAGATTCCTTGAAAGTTTTACTTGTAACACCTGGACAAATAATGCGTGTCTTCCTGAAAAAGGATTCTTGTTTCAACATCTCTAGTAGCTTGAGAGAAAAGCACTCGACCGGCAATCGCAAAATCCGTGGTTTATTTCTTATTAGAACAAAGGATATCTTTTTTCAGAAAAAATGTAATCCTTTATTTATTTATCTTAATCTTTTTGTATCTCTGTTAACCTAAATTTTTGTTTATCGTTTTAAAGCTTATATTCTTCATCTCACCTTATACTACTTATACCAATGGCTATATTTTTCCAAATTTCGTCTATTATTTTTAATCCCTATTTTTCTATCTAAGGGAACCCATTCCTATCTTTTCTGAAATATAAGATAGCCTTATCTTCTTTAATTCCAGTCTTTCTATCTAAGTACATCCAGAGCTTATCCACCGCTATCCTTTTCTTTCCGTTAGATAATCTAAGATTTCGTAAAAGTGTTTTAATTCCTATTTTCCTATCCAAATGAATCCATTTCTATCTTTTTTGACACATAAGATAGCCATATCTTCTTGAATTCCGTTGGGCAGTGACAAATTTCGTCTATCTTTTTAACCACTTTTTTCTATCCAAGAGAATCCATTTCTATCTTTTCAGAAACATAAGATACTCTTATCTTCCTAAATCCCAGTCTTTCTATCAAATCAATCTACCACTTATCTACATCTATCGTTTTCTATCCTTTGGACAATAAAAAACTTCTGCTATATTTTTAAATCCGTATTTTCCTATCCAAGTGAATGCATTTCTTTCTTTTAATAAATATAAGATAGCCCTATCTTCTTGAATCCTAGTCGTTCTATCCAAACGAATCCTCCGCTTATCCTACATCTATCCTAAACGAGGCGCGCGCTACTTGAAGTACATTTGTGACTTAGTACCAGTAGGTTCCCAGCAGGTGGCTGACTGTAAAAGTCAGACACAAGTGAAATCATTTACACCAGCTATGACTGGAGGGTTAACAGACGCATTTGCAGAGTTCGAACATCGACTAGTAAATCGTTAAGCTAGGGAAACTTGAAATATATTATTATTTTCGAAACGGATAAGAATACTACAGTTTTGACTGAATTCAAATGGATAGAACTTAAGACGATATATCGTTGATAGCGGGTAATCTGGAATAGCTAAAGATTTGAATTCATCGACCCCAAAAACATATAATAAACATGGTTTGACGCCCGGACTCGGAAAAAAGTGTTATGAGGTTTTTTGAGGTTATGTCAGAACCCTGACATGCTGGGGTTTGTTGGACCTCGAATTCGGATTCAGCGACACCGAAAATATATTGTAAACATGGTCCTACCTCCAGACCCACCAAAAGATTTTTTTGTGTGGTTCTGTTATGAAAGATTTAAGATTGTATTAAAAGGGAAAAACTTATTTGAATTTAGCAATCTTATTGCGTTTTTTATAAATAATAATAATTTCTTTTGGAGTATTCTCATCGCATATATTTTTGTTGAGATTTTGCTTATTTTGAAATAAAAACTTACACAATTAAAACAATCAGAATCGAAATTATTTAAAAATTAGGTTTGTATATTTATCTAGTCAATTTACCATGAACTTTTAAAATAAAAATTGTTTAAAAATTGTGGCCAACTGTTCGATCAAGCTGCTAAAAAATGGAATTTTTTTCTTTGGTGGTGAAGAACTAACGCGAATCGTGACAATTTTAAAAAAAATCTAGAAAAAACTAAAAGTTTTCCTGCATTAAACATTTGATATCCTGACATTCACGTTAGTCATAAAACTTTTTTTCGTTATCCAAAAATTACATTTAGTTACGTGGGATCAAACAAGTTTATAGAAATGATTGTTTCCCCAATTTTTGATAGATGGACGAATATTTGTCACTATGCAAAAGCGTAATGGAATTCCTTCTACTTTGAATACAGTATCGGACAAAAATGGAACAGGTGGACCTTTATTGAAACCTTATCCTGATTGGCAGTGGCATTCACGAAATGACTGCATTGGCATACTTGCTGCGTACAGAACACAAGTAAGATGCTTTTATTTTGAAATATAGGATACTTTAAAGAAGCAATAGCAGCCCACCCTTATTGCATTTTTTAAATAATTCATGTGTAAGCATAAAACAACAACATAAGTTTCTTAATATCTTATAATTAACAGCACCTCTTTTAACTAATTTTATATTGGTAGAAAAGGGCAACAAAGGGCAAGTAAATTCATCGTATTTCGTTTTTTATTTGAAAAAAATATTATAGGATTCTTTTCAAATATATCAAGTAACTTTAAATTATTTTTTCCCTTGTAATCAAGTAATAGGAAAATTAAGCGATAAGAATAAAAATGTACTTTCATTATTAAAATGAACTCAAAAAGCGGTTATTTCAGATAGATCAGTGTAACAGATTATGGCTATTGGATACCGGTTTTGACCGTAGTGCAGGAAGAAAATGTCCTCCTCAATTATTGATGTTTGACTTGTCATCTGACAAATTGCAATTGAGAATAGCAATTCCAAATGAATTCTTTCAAAATCGAGATGGCAAAGGAAGATTGAGTCAATTTATTCTTCAATCAGACGGGTCTTCGTGTCAAAATACAATCGTAAGTTCCACCTAATCAGGATTAAATTATTTAATAATATACATATAAACATTGCTAGAAGGTATGTTTAGATTTATTTATAACCCAATTGAGTTAGGCTTGATACTCTGTATAATTGAATATCATAATTATATTTTTTCTTCCCTAAATTTACGTATAGGTGATCATGACCTACAGTGGCGGATCTGGTTTGGTAGTTTGGAATGGAAAGAATTTGTGGCGTCTGAATGGCGTTGATCCAAAAAAATTATCGGGCGTTATAAGAATTAATGGCTTAAGAGTTGATGGAAGTCCTTTTACGTTTGGCTTGTCATTGTCACCTAAAATTGAGAAAAAACCACAGACATTGTTCCTGGCACCATACTTAAATAAGAATCTATTCACTGTAAAACTTGATGACATCCTCGCTACATCATCTAATGACCCGAGTCTGCAACTTAACGATTTCTCAGATATTTTACATATTTTTGATGCCATAAAGCACAAACCAGTAACATTTAATGACTATAAATTTGTAAATTATACAAGTTATTATAATGTTCTTCCATCACCGCCGGGCGCTCTCGTTTTCAATCCGGATGGGATTCTTTTCATCGGCCTTAGTGAACTTACTGCCGTTGGTTGCTGGAATTCAAAAAAGAAATTGGCTACTGATAATTTCGTAAGATATCTAACAAAAAAACATTAAAAAGAATTATAAGTTAACTGTACTTTTAAGCGTTTTAAAATGACAATGTCCTCAAGATCATGGAAAATTCCTAGCATCAAAATTAGTAGCTATATAATTTCAGCACTAACTGAACATTAATTATATAATTTTATTTTATCAAGGACATTGTTGATCAGGACAACCAGGCAATCGAATTCGTCCAGGAAGCAAAAATACTTCCAACTTCAAGAACTGGAAACAATGAAGAGGAACTTTGGATTGCAACGACTAAGTTAGCAAAAGATGCACATCGCAGGATGAGGTGGTCAGACATAAATTTCAGAATTATGAAGAAAACGACAAGTAGCCTTCTCACGAATTCTAAATGCGTGAACTAACAATTTACATAAATTTGTTTGTCCAATTCAAAAGTAGTAATATATGATTCAGAACATATGTATAAGTCGATTACAATGTAATTTTTTGAGTTGACACCTCAACTTCTAATCGAAACTTACACAACGATGATTTCGGTGAAACCGAATTAAAATAGGCATAAACGTGGTCAATGTCCGTTTAAATAAATAAATAAATTATCAATGCAATATCTGCTTTTACAATTTGAGTACGTGTTAATTGCAGTGAAATGTTTTTATCAACTTGAAAAATCATTTTCCTTAGAAGCAGGTTTGATTTTCCAATAACAAAATGTTTTTATAACAATTTGTTCGGCTCTACTGTTTTTAATGTGGCGGACAAACGCAGTGTTTACTTATTTATAACTAGGTTCATAGTTCTTTAAATTCTAATCACTGGTTTGCTAATGCTTTAAAAAAAGTTGGTCAAAAGCCTAAATTGAATTAGATTTTCACAAAAATTGGCGTTATTTGATGTTATATATTTTAAAACTTTTTACCGTTGGAAAAAAATTGTGATCACTCCGTGAAGTAGGTATTAACCTTGAATTTATTTTATTCTAATTCATGATTTTGCTGAAGACTTAATATCGGAAGATCTTGGACTCATTTTGGTATATCTCTAGTTCTTTTTTTTAACGATAACTAGAGAATTTCGGACAGGAATTGAGAAGCAGCCGTAAAAAACTGCCCTCGTGTGTCTTTCCGCGAGAAAACATCGCTGTAAACCGCTCTTGATATTTTTTAAATATTTTTGTTACTGAAATTTAGCTAGACAGTTAAAAGTTTTTTATTTAAGATTTTCAATCTCCTCTCTTATCTCTATCTCTTCTCTTTTTGAATTTCAACTCTCGTCTTCTAAATTCTAATCTAATCTAAATTCTAAATTCCTATCTATTATTACGAGATATTACAGATAGAGTAGGCGTGCCATAGGCCGCCTATAAGTTGGAATGTCCACTCGCTAGAAAGAGAGAGACGATGCATTAACCATTGCTGTCTTTGTCTACTGGAGCAGCCGTTAATACATACGTACACTAATATAGGCCAATTGAAAGATAATAGACCAATTGAAAGAATAGACTCTCTTGCAATATTCCGTGTTTTCTGGAAGCGATTTTTCTCAAGACTGACGAACGTTTCAGTTGTAAAACCAAGAGTAGATGGCTGAACAAATTTTTTTTGCAGTGTAAAGTGGGGGTAGTGCACTCTAAAAATTACGGCGAATAGCGCACGACCACTGGAACGCCGCGAAACTCAGATATTGACTATGCGCCACCACGCTGCGTGGAATCGAACTGGCAGCCGTCTCGCTTTCTCTGTCTGCTCCTCTCACGTTTCCTCCCTTTAGTTCCCGTCTTCTGACACGAGTGACGTTCCGAATCTCACATGAGCCGCAGGACGTAGACTAGATGTCTGAGCAGGTTATGTTACTATGAGAACGGCAAGGAGAAAGAGACTATTGCCGAGAATATAACCGAGAAATAGATTCTCTGGGCATTTATGAGAATTTAAACATTTATTTTTAATAGTAGAAAATCGAATCATTTCGCTAACTTGGAAGGATTTTTTAATGTTGAAAATATTTTAAGTATAAAATAAGCATCTGGTCCAGTATTTTGAATGGAAATCACTTTTCCAAAAAGGAATTGCTATTAATCGTGCAAGATGAATCTGCATGCATATTATAGGTTATGTCGGCGCTGCAACTGGTAAAGCTGTAACAATGTTTAGTTGTTATACACAAAATATGTGATCATAAATTACGTATTTCAAATCCTTTTTTAATGTGCACAGAACGTGCATCACCTCTTAAGTATGAGATTAAAAAAAACTGACTGTTTAAAAAAGATGTAGCACTTAGTATTTAATAGTTTTGTTATTTAATTGTAGTATTTATTAAGCAATGTGAAGATATTGAATTTTGAGGTTAGAGTTTGAGTACAAGCGATTGTTTGAGGGATTGTGAAATTGAAAATGAGATGATGATATTTTTGAGGATTAAGACAGATTTCTGTGAACGTTGAGGTTAGGTTGGTTTGAGAGTTTTGAGAGAGTGGTAGGACTGGCTTGATCGGGTTAGTACTAGCAGGGTTGGGCAGAGACGAAGAAAGACAATACACGTACCAAGACGCCACGATAGATAGAGGCACGGAAGCATTATCTATGCATACAAATTTATATCAATAGTTAAAAAAAATACTTTAAAGAAATGTGTATAATTTTTTGATAATACATATTATATTTTCTTAAATTCAAATGCTTACTAATAATTTTGGATATAAATACAGCAAATTTCACGCGCGTTTATCGTGTGTTTGTGGTTTAGTTATATCATAAATTGTTTCTTTTTTAACATTTCTATTATAATTAAAATTTTAAGTATTTTGAAAATTAAACTTTTTAATTGTATGGTTGTAAATAGTCATAAATTGTAACATTGGCAATTTAAGTTTAAATTTTTTGAATTATGAATGTTCTAATTTTTCATTTTAATAGTTATTCCATAAAATATCATGATATATTCATT
Organism: Druon quercuslanigerum; assembly: GCA_010014905.2. Classification (NCBI taxonomy): domain Eukaryota; kingdom Metazoa; phylum Arthropoda; class Insecta; order Hymenoptera; family Cynipidae; genus Druon; species Druon quercuslanigerum. The sequence continues at coordinate 1,890 of JAAAKG020145809.1, read as the reverse complement.
ATTCATCAAATGTTTAAAGGAAATATCCTGAATGAAAAGACAATTTGTAAATCCAACCCCTGACTCTGAATAGAGGACATTGATTGTATTTACGTAAAAGGCATTGATAAATAACAAACTTTGAAAATGAAAGTTACTAAATTGGAAGGAAGGTTATGTAATTACAGAAAAATAATAATTTTGGGCCCTATATATATTAAAAATTTATATTCATATAAAAATTAGGAATCTTTCTCATAGTTGGAGCTTAAAGAATGATTTAGTAAGGGTCTTTAAATTTAAATAGTTTCAAATTGAATTTTCTCTCAATTTTCGCTTTTTTTAGATACTGATCCTTTGAAATTCAATAATTTTAATTAAAGAGTTTCTACATTTTTTATTATTTAAAGAGCTTAAAATCTGTACGTTTTTTTTTAACCGACGCTCTGAAATCTTAAAGTTTGCGAATTATTAGTTGGGCTTCAGATTTAGTTTTTCAATTTTTAAACTTTTATTGGAAAATAAAAAAAATTTAAAGGTAGTTAAAGGTAGATAAAGTAGCCTTTAAAAATTGATTTTATTTGGGTATTATATACTTATATATTTGTTTCAAAAGTTGAATTTCAAGTTTCGAAATTGAAATATTGATGAAAAATTTATTTATTTATAATAATTTATCAATTGTCGTTAAATAATGACTATTTTTATGAGTAAAAGCACTTAGGTTTTTCTTTTTTAATTAAAAGATCCTCGAAAGGTGTGCCATTATTAAGAATTTTGTTTGTCATAAACTATTATTAATAATAAATATTTCATGAACTTTTATAAAGTAGCTCCTAAAATGAAAAATGAGAATATTTATGATATAAAGAATTTAAACTCAAAATAACAACGTATAATATCAATATCTATACAGCTGAACAACATAACCTCAAAATCGACGGATATAAGAAATTAAGAATCGTGCGAAACATTAAAATCGCCAGTTTCTTTAATTTCTCTCAAATTCGGATCGAGATATAAATAGAAGACCGTCGAAATTTTCCCGATCGGCAATCGTTCATCTTCGACCTTTCGTATTCAGAAAAGGAGAAGGTGGTTGCGCGCGCATTTACAGTCAAGTGCAACGATATCACCTCTACGCTACCACTCTACAAGAGCTTTGATTGCGTGCCAGGGTAACTCATTTCAAGTATGGGATCACTGCCTAAAGTCGCTGCGGAACTACCGGGGAAACTAAGAACTAAACGATCTTTTCGCAACTAAGAGTCAATTTTACAGGAAAATTCTTAATACATGCTAAGTTTCAGGACTTGGTCCCATGAAGTCTTTTATTGATTCTAAGAACATTTAATGCATAATGAAAGGTTTCATGGAACATAACCCTGGTTAACTGCTAGGTTGACAATATACATAAGTTACCGAGTTTTACAGTTTACAAAATTTGAGTTCTCGCCGGTCACTCGTTGCCGTATCGAATCTCGAAGTTGAAGTCCAGTTGGTAGTAGTTGGTGTAGTTCGCCATATTTGAGTAGATTCGGACCTCTGTGACAAGGAGTTCGCAGGATGGTGAAGTTGGTGACTTCCTGCCAGAATCTGATTCGTTCAGAGTTGACTATGATCATAACCGGTAATCATGGTGATAGGCAGTTAGCAGCAGTTGTTATGCTAGTCAAAAAAGACTATTCCGGTTGTATTAGGAATCTCGGTGATCCGTTACCGTGAGAATGTCAAGCCCTAGTTGCCATAGGGTCCTTGGTCCGTTTCGTGACTCTTACCTCAGGGACACAGCGTGGAGAGAATTTGCAATATGGCGTCCGAGAGTAGAGCCAACTGTAATAGAGTGCAGAAATTAGGAACTAAAAGACTACCGCGCATGACCAAAGATGGCGGATTTCGCGGGAGAATTCA
>JAAAKG020145808.1:0-10807 GCA_010014905.2 Druon quercuslanigerum | reverse complement strand
TTAAGGAATAGGAAGAGGGTGAATGAAAAATGTAAACCCTTAGGGGACACATTAGAAGCTTTCCACTAACTAACTAAGAAATTGTAAAATTTCAAATAGTATTTACCTGTTAACAAGCAATAATTGATTGTTTAGATGGACTATTTGAGTTTTTTATGCTTAGGAATGACGTATCTTGTAAATTTTGTACACTACATTTCAAAATAGGATACAAATTTATACAAATTATGTAACAAATTGAAAACTCAGCAAATTTTATGTATGAAATAAAAACTACTCACATTTTTAAATCACCACAAACTATGAAATTGCTAATTCTAAAATAGGTAGAACATCATAATTTAAAGTGTGAACATTATTTTTTTTTTGTTTTTGCTAATTTACTTGCAGTGCTCAAAAAGACTTTGAAACTAACTAGAAGGCTACAAAAAATTTATTTAACTACATACTTTATAAATATAATTGGTTATTTTAAAATATTTTCCTTTTTAGGCTTTCCCCTATTTCCTGAACAATAATATTTTTCAGGCTCAATTAATAATGAGTTTCTTTTTAATAACAGACAGTCGTTTAGTTAGACATTCTTTTTTAAAAAGGTCATCCAAATATTGGATTAGAAATCTATTTAAAAGAAGTGTAATTATTAATGACTATACATTTTCACAATATAGGGAACTTTTCATTTTAACATGTATTGTAAAAAAAACAATTGAAAACCACAGGACTACAAAATGTTTTTGGGAGTCTACAGGGATTCTGATATGTATACTGTATGTTTTTGGGGTCGCTGAACACGAATGCATTCGCACAATTGAGCCAGCACGTCAGGATTTGCAGTAGAATTATAAAAATGGTTGAAAACCTGAAATTGCAGCATAAACTTCGTCCCCAAACCTACGAATCCCCAATTAACAAGCCTCCAACCCACAAACTAAAAAAACTCCAAGTACACAAACCCCAAACCAACAAGCCCCGAACCCACAAGCTCCATATCAACAAACTCCAAATACAGAAGCTCCATCTCCGCAAACCTACAAACCCACAAACTCCAAACCCACAAACCCTAAACTTACAAACCCCAAACCAACAAACCCCAAACTAACAAACGCCAAACCCAACAACCCCAAATTATACCAATTTCTCAATTGGCATTGGAAGATGTGAGGTATTTGCGTTTGTGGAATTGAGGTTGCTGAGTTTGAGATTTGTGGATTTGGGTTCTGGAGTTTGGGGTTTGTGAGTTTGTTGGCGAATAAAATTTGGAGACTTGCCCGAGTAAAAATTTTTCGACTTGGTTTTGACTTGAATTGCCCCCAATCGAGAATGCTAAAGACGAAAAGGTCGACTTGAGCATGTCCCAGTTTTGAGACAAAACCAGACTTTAATTTATGTCTTGGAGACATAAATTATAATTCTGAGTGTATACGTGCCCTAAAAAAAAGGTCCATCTGACTGTCATTAATGCTTATCGTTGTTAATGATTAAACAATCGTGTATATTTTTATACAATATATATCCAATCAATTGATTTATGGATTATCATTTGTATTATACTTGTTTGACGAGGTTACCGAAAATGTTGTTTGTTTTTACGTATTTCTAACAGCTTAGGAGATCCTTCTGGAAAGTTAAAATTTTAATTTTTACCAATAAATTTTTTAAGGGTTATACTCGTCCAGATCCGCAGAATCTGATTTTTTTAGTTACAGGTATCTAATTTTATAATTAAAAAATTTTCGTTCATCAATTTTTATATTATATATGAGTCGAAAAATGTTCAACCATCTCAGCCCAGACAAGGTTCGTCTTGAGACAAGCAGACGTCCGATTAGCCAAGACAAGACTCGATTTGAGACAAGTACGCGCTGTCTTACCTCCCGTGACCATAAACGTAAGACAAAGGCTTATGTCTCAACTCAGTTTTGAGACGCAGCCAGACATCGATGTCTTCGAGACGAACTTAAGACATCGCCAAGTCGAACTCCAGTCGAAGCTAAATAATCTAAAACTAAATCTTCCAATGTGGTAAAGTTCTTATTATTGCAGGGGTTGCCGGTTTGAGGTTTGTGGCTTTGGTTTTTTTGGGTTTGTTGATATAGAGCTTGTGGGTTTGGGGTATGGGATTTTGTGAGTTTGAGACTTATTAATTTGGGGTTTGTAAGTTTGGGGACGAAAGTTCTTCAAAAATTCCAGTTTTTAACCATTTTTTTAATTTTACTGCAAATCCTGACCTGCTAGCTTAATTCTGCGAATGAATTCATGTTCAGCGACCCCAAAAACATAAAAAGTACCTACTAGAATTCCAATAGATTCTCAAAACCATTTTTTGGTTCTGTGTTATCAGAATGTTTTACACGTATTTTAAGGGTTTAAGTCAAAAAGTTAATAAAAACTTGTCCCGAGAAAATTACACTCTCATTTTAAATTTTGCTAAAGTACATATAAAATATTTAAAATCTTTAAAAATTGTTATGGTGTCCTTAAAAGCTTCGGCAGTCCACGAATCTTTCTTACGCCTCTCAGTGGAGTGAAATAAAAAACGAAGTTTAAATTTACTTCTAAAATAAAATTATGAACCAAGTTTAGATTTTTTCTACAAATTTAGGACTAAATTTTTCAGAGACTGTTCGAGTAGATTTTGGATTCTTTCTTTATTTCATTTTTACATTAATGCAAATAACCAATATAAACCAATGGTTTAAAGAAATAAATAAAACTAGGGATTATTTGCCTTTAGAACATTTCTGATCTAACATTTCTGGCTTTCATCAGCAGGATGATACCTTACTATTAAAATTTAATATTGGATGTTATTAATTAATTCTATAAACATTTTGTAGAACGAAATATATATCACATATATTTATAAGTAGAAAGAAACTATTTTTTCGTTCAGTCTTGTTACATTTACATTAACAATGATTCTAAAAAAAGTGGTCAATTATCAATATTTGTCAATTTTATAAACAAATTCACATATTAGGCGTTTTTAATTTAAAAGAAATCTAGCTTTCATCTAATGTTCTTGAAGTTATATTGCCCATTATTTTTCTATGAACATTTGTTCTTTGCATTACTAGGGTAAGAGCACCAATTCTTGACACCTTTTTGAGTAAAAATGCTTCGACTTGAGTTCGACTTGGTGATCTCTTGAGTTCGTCTCCAAGACATAGATATGTGACTGCGTCTCAAAACTGAGTCGAGACATACGCCTTTGCCTCACTTTATGGTCACGGGATATAAGATAGCTTTTACTTGTCTTAAGTCGAGCCTTTTCTTGGCTAAGACGACGTTTACTTGTCTCCAGACGAACCTTGTCTTAGCTGAGAAAGTCGAATATTTTAAATTAAAAAATTTAGATTCTGTGGGTCTAAACGAGTAAAACCCTTAAAAAATTTTTTCAGAAAAATTAAAATTTTAACTTCCTATAAGGATCTCCTAAGCCGTTAGAAATACGTAAACACAATCAACTTTTTCAGTATCCTCGTTAATCAAGTATAATACAAATTATATGTTAAAAATGAATTGATTGGATATATGTATATATAATATATATATATATATATCAAAATATACAAGTTTGTTTAATCGTTAACAAATATTCGATTGACAGAATTACCCTTTTTTTAGAGCAGGTATACACTCGAAGTTATAAAACGCTCCTTTTGGAATCATAAATATGCAGCTCAAGATATATAAACTTGTATTAAAGACAAAAATTGAAGTCTGGCTCCGTCTCAAAACTGAGACATGACCATGTCGACCTTTCGACTTCAGCATGTCTTGATTGGGGCCAATTCAAGTCAAAACCAAGTCGAAGAATTTTTACTCATTGGCATGTCAAAAACTGCAGTGGATTTCTTTTATTTTCAAAGCATAATTCATCGAACTGAAGAACAACAATATGCATTTTGTGTAAAAATGATAATAATCAAAAAAGGTTAACGACAATTGGAGGGGTGCCAAGAATTGGTGTTCCTACCCTAATCGTTCATTTTGTAAATAAATTATTATATTATAATTTTGTAAACAAATAATGTGCTTAAATACATATTGTAGGCGTTTTAGGTAAATAAAACTCTTTTTTTTTTATTTGCGTTAAAATTATGTTTCCAATAAAAATGTTACCATTTTTCACTCTTTTATATAATTTATAAGCAAATTATGTAAACATATGTAAATCACAGGCATTTTTTGACAAAAATAAAGCGTTCTTCATCGAATTTATGTTGTTTTTTATACTTTTTTGAGAAGGTAATTTAAATGAAGCGAAATATATGTTATTCTTCAAAATACAACTATGTTGTTATTTTAATCAGCTAATTATTTTTTTGAATATAATTTATTTGAAAATGATAAATTTCATTTTATTGCCAAATTTGGTTAAAGAACACTATTCCCAATATAATAATTTGTAACAAGATCAGAAGAAAGAACAATTTTTTCTGCCTATAAACAACTATAGTGTGCATTTGCTTACCTAATTTACTTGTAAAATAATGTATTAATAAAAAAATCATGATAAATAATATAATCTCATCTAAATTCATCATTTTCAATACAATTTAAAAAATAATTTTAAAAAAGGATTTCTTTCTGTCTGTAAATGCCTCAAATGCACACATGTTTATATAATTTGTTTATCAAATTTCGATTAGTGATACTTGGCAAAATTTTTCTATAGAAAATTATTAGAGATCTATAATTCTAACAAGAACTTAAGAAAAAAATATTTCTTATAGCTTTAAAATGCCTAAAATGTGCATTTGTTCATAAAATAAACAAATATTGATAAATGGCAAATAGTTTCGGGAAACATCACTGGTAATATAATTACTATAAAAATATAATATTAAACGATTTATTTAGGACTAAAAAGGCCTTGAATTTGCATTTGTTGAAATCATTTGTTTATAAAATAATACAATAACATCCTAATTTAGATTATTTGACAGTAGAATTAACTTTACAAGTTAAAATTTTTTTCTCTTTCTTGTAGCTTTGTGTATTGAATCCAAGTAAAGGGCAGTAATAAAAAAATCCCAAAATAATTAAAAAATTTAAATTATAAAAAAACGATATTCTTGCATTATCAATCAATAAATTAAACTTTCAAGCAAAAACGTTTATTTTTAATCAAGAAAAATAAATATTTAACCACAGAGATGACTTTTCTACAATATATTAATTTCAAAACAAAACGAATTCAATTCTAAAATAGTTTAATTTTCTGCATAAAAATATTTTAAAATTAGATAAACTTTAAACCAAGTAGATGAATTCTCTACGATAAAATACGAATGTCCAAAAAAATAGTTGAATCCTTAACCATAAAAGATTAATTTCCAACCAAACGTTTGAATTTTAAACCAAAAAGAATTTTTTTTAACCAAGAAAAGTACATTTTCACACAAAAAAATGACTTTTCTGCCATAAAAGTTGAATTTTTAATCTAAAATGACAAACTTTTAAAAACTAGTTTAATTTTCACCCAAGAAAGATCGCTTCATTAAAATAGTTGAGTTTTTAACGTCAACTTGAAAGTTGAATTTTTAACCCGAAATTTAAAATCTTTACCAAAAAATTTTACTTTCAAATCAGAAATATGACTTTTCTAACATGAATGATAAATTTTCTACCAAAAGATAAATTTTTTTGACAATATATTTGTACCCTTATACATATATATATATAATTTTTCAATCAAGAAGGATCAATTTTAAACTAAATAGTTTTATTTTCAACTCAAAGGATTTTTTTAACCCAAAATGGAATAGACAAAATTTTCAGTTTAAAAAATTGATATTTTTTAACCAAAGAGTTTAATAGTTTAAATATTGAATTGATATTAATTTTAGTTATAAATATTATGTTCAAATAAAAATTGAATACCTACATTTTCAGTTTAAGAAGATAATTCTTAGTAACAAAAAAATAATTTACATTAAAACACTTACATTTTCAACTAAAAATATGACTTTTTAAATTAATTGATGGATCTTTAACACAAAAATAAATTTGAAAAAATGTTTAACTCAAAAGGCGATTTTTTACCCAAGAAGATCATTTTTTTAAGTGGAATCGGTAAATTTGCAACGAAAGAGATGAATTAAAAAAAATATATTTTTGAACAGTAGAGTTCAACATTGAACCAAGTGATTGACTTTTGAACTAAAAAATTAAAATTAAAAAAAAAAGGCTAATCCCCGACCGAAATACATTAGCTTTCAACCAAAAACGATTACGAAATCCATTTCTTCAAAAAAAGAAGAAATTTTATCAATTTTCAGTCAAATTGTTGAATTTTCAACTACAAATGATCAATTTTTAATTAACATATCATTTTCAAACAAAATGGATTAGCTACTCTTTCAATTTAAAAATTAATTCTTAATTACATACAAACAAAAAACGAATTTACAATAAAACACTTACATTTCCAATTATTGAGAGGACTTTTTATATGAATTAATGGATCTTTAACAACAATAAAAATGACTTTTCAAAAAAAAGTTTAACCCAAAGGCGATTTTTTCCAGAAACTTCAATTTTTTGAAGGGAATCGGTAAATTTTCAACGAAAGAGATAAATTAAAAAAAAAATATTTTTGAACAGTGTAGTTCAAAACGTTAACCAATTGATTCATTTTTTAACTAAAAAATACAAATTAAAAAAAATAGCTTAATCTGCAACCGAAGTAGATTAGCTTTTAACCAAAAACGATAAAAAAATCCCATTCTACCAGAAAAGAAGAAATGTTATTATTTTTAGTCAAATTGTTGAATTTTCAACTAGCAAGGATCAATTTTTAATTAAAAACATTATAGTTAAACAAAATAGAATATCTACATTTTCAGTTTGAAAATCAATTCTAAGTTACATACAAACAAAAAAAGAATTTAAAATATAACACATACATTTCCAATTAAAGAGACGACTTTTTAAATGAATGAATGAATCTTTAACAACAACAAAATTAATTTGAATACAAATGTTTAACCCAAAAGGCGATTTTTTTCAGAAAGATCAATTTTTTTAAAGGGAATAGATACATTTTTAACGAAAGAGACGAGTTTTGGACAAAAAAAGATTTTTTAAAACCCTATTTCACCTATTTTTTATTATTTCGCCTTTACAGCAAGATAGTTTATATTTTCCAAAATAGGAGAATTTTTGCTAAAAACTAAATTTGAAGAATTTAAATTTCAAAACATGAATATATTTACAGGTACCCCCAAATTTGTATTTCAGCGTTGGTTATCGTCTGCAGGGACACATTTTGTTGAGTTGTTCAATCAAAATAGTAGTTTTTTGTATATAAACAATATAATAAATATTGTAATTGTTCATCTTAGGTTTATTGACCAGGGAATATTAATTAACATCTAAAATTAATAATTATTATAATAAATAATTATTGATTTGAATTTTTTGATAGCAAGTTAGTTAAAGAAACACTGCAAACAAATTCTAAAGTTATAATAGCAACGTTTTTTCATTTTTAGTTTCTAAAAGAAATCACCGTTCAGCCGAATCAAAAAATAACTTAAGAAAAAAAACATGAACTTTTTCTGACAATAAAATTTTTAAAACTTTTCCACTCAGAAAATCAGGCACAAAGATAATTTTACACCTGTAAGTTATATTATAAATTCACAGTCTCTTCTGGAAGATAATCTTGACTTGAATGAAAGTACGTATCTTAATTTTGCAGCAGTTTCGCTATATCATGGTGTTTATAATCCATTTATTTTCTGACAGTCTCTCCAACAAGGTGAATGTTCCATCACGACTCATCTTAATGAAGACATCTCTCTATTTCATTTGCTTTTCCCCATTCTGAATTTACATTCTTCCTGTCCTTCTCTCTATTGCTATTATTCATCTTCCAAAACCTGTCCTCGCTTTTCCTGAAAATGTCCTTTCTCTTTAAACCCTCCCTTAGTCCCTACCACTATGCAAATGTTTGTCCAGCGTTAGAGGATAAAAATAATAAGGTTTCTGCTCTCCTTTCCCTTCAGTTTTTTTTTATATCTCCTTTCTCTCTTTTTCTTCTTTTTCTGTTCGTCACGGTGAATTATAGTTATGCAAGGAGAGAATATGGAGATGCCATTTTGCCCGTGTTAGGGATGTAAAATAAACGTCGCAGTACTTGCAAGCCTCTTTGACTGATAACATATAAATGAGGTCTTTTACTTGAAAATGTAGAAATTCTAGTTTAGGAAAACTATTTTTAATATTTTCTCCGCGAAATTTACATCTGAAAATTGAATGTTGCTGAATCAAAGAGCCGCAATGCTTACAATCAGAGAGACGAGCAGCAGTTTGAAAATCTAATCGTGTAAAATTTAGATGTTTGGGAGTTTCTTTTCAAAGTGATTAAATATATGATGAAATTTTTGAAAATCTAGCTTTAATAAATATAAAAGTTGTTTAGAAATTAGCAAAGACCTTTTTAAGGATTCACAATATTGTATACGCTTTAGATTATGAAAACATTTTATTGATATAAGGGGGCATCCATGAGTTGCGTTAGTCGATACTGTTCATTAACATTTTTAACAAAATGACCTTATAGGGAGTCCATTTATCCAAAATTATAGTATATAACATTAAAGTTGAGTAATTTTACAACTTAATATTATATTAACTATAAATCATTTTAAAAAATTTATGTTTGTCGGATTAAGCTAAGATTTTGATCAGATTTCAGAGAATTCTATTTTTGTTTGAACATGATATTTTTAATTAAAACTTGATATTTTCTAGTTGAAAATTCAACAATTTAACCAAAAAATAATAAAAATTCTTTTTTTTTAGTAGAGATTGATTTTCTAATGTTTCTGTTTGAAAACTAATCTGTTTTGGTTAAAGAATCAATTATTCTGTTAAAAAATTGTATTTTTGTTTGGTTAAAATATTAACCCATTAGGTCCTGACTGAACACATTTTTAGGAACTTTTTGAACTGCTCTATTAACTATAAAATTGCTCATAGAAAAAATCGACAATACCTATTCCAGATTTAAAATTACCTGAAATTTTGATTTATGCAGTTAGGATTTAAAAAAATGCATATTTGATAAGTTCTATTTGTTTATTTAACAAAAACCCCGAATTGTCGAATGAAAAAAAAATTTCATTTGTAATTTTCGGATCGAAATCGTTGGTAGATTTTTTTTATTTGTGCATTTAAAGTGTCCATGCACTCTAACCTTCAAAATTTAGTGGCAGGTTTTTTTAAATTAAACATAGCGGCAACCAATATGGCTATATTTGTTTGAAAGCTATATTGTATCCGCCATTTTGAATTTTGACGATCTAATAACAGATTTGTAGTCAGGAATCCAAAAACCCCCTGCATACAAATTTTTATGAAAATTGAAACATTTCCGAAATTTTTGGTAGCCATATTAGATCCTTCATCTTGACTTTTGAAAAGCTAATGGCAGATTCGTAATCAGCGAACCAAAAAAGCCCCTATACAAATCGTCATGAAAATTCAACAATTTTTTGAAATTTTTGGCAGCTATATTGGAACCGCCATCTTGAGTTTTGAACAACTGATAGCAGATTCATAATCAGCGACCCAAAAAAAACCCCTATACTAAGTTATATCAAAATTGAAAAAAATTGTTAATGCAGGAAAAAGTATCGTAAAATCAAAAAAATTTTGAATTTAAGCCGCTATATTGGATGCTGCCATGTTTAGTTTGAAAAAACCTGCCACTACATTTTGTAGCTTAGAGTGCATGGACACATTTAATGCACAAATCAAAAAACACTACCGACGATTTCGATCCGAAAATTACAAAAAAAAAATTATTTTTATTCGTAAATTCGTGTTTTTTGTTAAATAAACAACTATAACTTTTCAAATTTGCGTTTTTCGCAATTCTAGCTGCAGGAATCAAAAGTTCAGACAATTTTACGTCGGAAATAGGTATTCTCAATTTTTTCTATGACCCATTTCATAGTCAATAGAGTAGTTGAAAAAAATCTTAAAAATGTGTCCAGTCAAGACTTAATGGGTTAATTACTTTTTAAAAATTTGCTGTAGTTGATGCATCATTTTAATTAAAAATGTATCTGTTACGTAGAAAATTCGTATGTTTTTTTGGGAAAATTTACAGTATATTCTAAAATTAGACTTATTGCTTAAAAGTTAACTTTTCTGTTAAAAATTTATATATTTCATTATCATGGTAGAAAAGTGATCTTTCTGGGCTAAAGGTAAACTTTTTTGATGGAGATTTAACTTTTCGGGTTAAAAATTAAATTGATTTACGAAAAAAAGTGTTATCAACTCGAAAATTAAACTGCTTCTGGTTGTGTTTTAATCTACTTTATTTATAAATTTTTATCGTCTGGTTTCACCTTGTAGTTTAAAATTCAAATGTTTTGATGAAACCATCTTCTTCGGGTGAAAATTCAACTAGTTTATTAAAATATTTTAAAGGAGTTTTTAAAAATTTGAACGAATTTTACAAAATATGCTCAGGTTTCCGAGAATTTCCAAAACAGAATGTAATCAAATTTTTTCTAACTTCATTAGATTTCAAGGGATTTGAAGAGGTTTTCAATATTTTAAAGTAAATTTCAAAGAATTTATTCCCAAAAAGTTTAGGTGATTTAGCAAGTTTTAAAGATTTCCAAATATGTAAAGTTATTTCTGAAGACCTTCAAATATTTTAAATAATTCTAAAAACTGTAATATATTTAACTACTTTCTAAAGCAATGAAGGGAATTAAAAGTACAGAAGCTGTCAACGTGAGAAATGGCAAAGGGGAACTGCAATATGAGGAAG
>JAAAKG020145807.1:0-10807 GCA_010014905.2 Druon quercuslanigerum | reverse complement strand
ATTACTGATAATTAAATGCCCCTTTTTTTACCGATGAAATTTTATTTTGTTTGCACCCCCCCCCCAAACTTTTGTCTGGATCCGCCCCTGGACTACTTGGACCATTCCGCTGGCATTTATAATCATCTCAAAACCGTCAAATGACTCGTTTATGTTATCCATGTGTTTATATGCTGATTCATGTTTAAGCTGTTTAGAGGAAACAATTCTATTATTCTGTTTAGAACTGAATCTGCATAATATGTATTAATTCCTTTTATATATTACTGTATGAAAGAGTCAAAAAGAAACTAAAAAAATTCTTATATTTTTGCGTTTCTTAAAACTTTTGTCACAAAAATAATTTTAGTAATTCTTTGTTGTAACATCATACTATAAGCATGCAATAATATTACGCCTTCCTCTGTGCAAGTCAAATTTACCAAATACAAATATCAAAATAAAATAAGTTTACTAATCCAAATATTTTTTCAACAATTTAAAATAATTAAAAATAACATAATCAATAGTAAATGCCAAATATACAAGAAAATTTAAACATAATTATTATATAATTATACACTTTTTTAAAATGAAAATTAATTTCTTTAATTAAATTTTTTCAGTAAACGCGGGGTTTTAGAAAAATGGTTGACAAGTGTTTCTCTAAAATTTATCAAAATTTTTTAAATTTTAATTTAAATAACAAAGGAGATATCGATAAGTACATAAATACTAGGAACATCTTGAATAAAATATTAATTCGGTATGACGTTCATTATTCGCGAATAACTGATGTTAAGAATAATGAAATTTCTGTTTGGAACTCTGTAAATCGCATTGGTGGTTTTGTCTAATCCCGCGCAGAAATCGCCAATTTTGTTCCTGGTTCCACGCTTGGGCCAGGTTGGAGACCCGTAGCCTGGGCCAAGCTTGAATTTTTCAATTGCTTGATCATCGGCCCGGCTAGAGTAAAGTTCGTAAAATTAACGACGGACGGCGCTATTATTAGTCTGATATTGCACATAAAGTCACAAAAATGCCTAAAACAAAAAGCACTCTGAGAGTCAGGACACTTCGAGCAATCGCAAGTATTCCATACTCACGCGGGGAAAGCCCAAGTAAGTACATATATCAACTTAAAATAATATTTTCACATTAGGATTGCACGTGACCTCTAACCTTAAATTGAGAGAAATTTTTCGCTAAATTAAAAAGTATAAATATATTGTTATTTATTAACGCCGTAAGTTGCGTTTAAACTATTTACCAGAGCTGAAACTTCCTTTTAATACATGACCGTCTGTAGCATACGTATCAGAAAAAAACCTACGATATCTTCATTTATACTCATTTCCAGGTTTATAGCATTTTTGATCAAAATTGATTAATTTTTAATAAAATCTTTGTTTATTCAAAACTTCTGTAAGTAAATAAATTAAATAAAAAATACTTGTCCTTTATTTTGAGTTTTACATAGGAAAATAAAGAATGGTCAAGAATTGAAAATAAACTAGGGCTAAGCTAGACGATCTAGTCTAGCATTTAAACCAGGCCCTGGCCAGATTTGGCGTTTCATTCAAGCTTGGCCCAGGTTAGATCGCCCGTCCAGGGCCTAGTTTTGCCAAGCCTGGACCCAGTTTGGGCCACGATTAAATTTCTGCAAGAAATGATGTTGGAAAACATATAATAGTGTCATGAATCTATAATTATAAGCAATTCGGAATTTTCCGCAATCGAATTTGCAAATAAAAATTAAACATTAAAAACAAGGCAAATGTATTTAGTCTAAAACATTGTAATCAAGGTTATACCCACATTAACAATCGTGTCTATTATTGCATAACTTACAAATAAGAAGTTTGCATTATTTGATTTAATCAAAATTTTTTTCCAATTAATAAAACAATGAATTCATCAACTACATTAAAAAATGCAAATCATCTCAAGAGTCTTACTTTCTCAACTTTAAGGGGGTCGTCTAGTTACGCGCTCGATTTTCGAGCGTATTTTTGAGGATGGATTGCAAAAAAACTAAACATTATATTGAGATGTGGTTTTTTGTATTATTTTCGTACATTTTTTCTCTAAAAATCAATACATTGTAATTATTTATTTATTGACAATTGTGTCCTTGGGATGACCTCAACCGCGCCTCCATAAAAAAATTGTACCCGACTTTGTGGCAAGCTTTCTTAGGTTTAACTGAATGAATCTAAAAAAACAAAATATTTCTGTATTTGTTTTAACTTTGGCTATGGTCTGATACAAGCTTTTTAAAACAAGTTGAAAATTCTTGAAATTGTAGATGTTTGAACAAAAATATCACATTTTTACCATTTTTTTCGAGCTGAAAAGGGCTGTAAAAACGTGAACAAATTTTTTTTCCCAAAAAGCTCATGTCAGGCCATAGCGACACCTCTGCTTAACAATTTAAAATTTATAAACAAACAATATCTCAAATACTCTAGTCAGGCCCTTGTAAACACTTTCGAAAAACACGAATTTTGGGAAAACGCGTTTAAAGATAAGCAATGTAATTAAACACGATTGGCGAAACTTACAGTTTAATCGGCTATGACATGTCCATAGAGATCTCCATCCTTGTTCTACGAGTCACATGAGTGAAACAGCTGACTTTTTTTGTTGGAGAATAACACCCCCCCCCCCACACACACACACACAGGATCACAAAAATCTGTTGAAAAACAGCGTGAAACGACAGAAATTGGCTATGTTTGGCCACCTATATCTCGTAAAAGATTCTGCTTTGGGTTAAATCCTTTATAGGGTACATTTATAGTATCATAAAGATTAGAAATATGGAAAAAAAGAAAAATCGATTTCTTGAAAAAGCGTAACTAGACGACCCCCTTAAATTAGGTAGGTTTCAGGTAAAAATCTTTCCACACTTTTAAAACCAATGTTAATCTAGAAAAATAAGAAAATCATTTCTTCTTTATGAACACAGGAGCCTTTTAGCTTATATAGTTTAAGGGCTATCTCAATCTGAATTTGTGAAGTAGTAAAATTGAAAGGATATGAAAACTATAGTTATTCTTAAACTTGTAAATATTTTACCTCACCTCTGACAATATGACGTATTTACAAGTGACTACTTGAAAATTAAGTGACTAAGAAAACCTAACTTGCGTAAAGGGCAATTGAAATTATAGTTTGATTTAATTTTTCTTAAATCACGATAATGGGATTTTTTGAGAAGGTAGGTAAGTTCTTTTAGTCGCTAAATTGTTCTTCACTTCTTCCTCCTCAAGAAGAAACGTGCAAATTTATAAAGAATGAGAGATTTAAAGGTGCTCTGGTGACTGCAATTTTATACTTTGTATAATTGAAGTGAGAAGAGCATCAAAAGGATCTTACTTGAAGATTGTAGAAAAGCCTTATGATGACTAAATTATAAACTTGAACATAAGGTCAAATAACATCATTTATGATGGTTGTTGCCAGATTACCCTCTAGAGCAATTGGCTTTTTGCAAAATCTGGCAAATACTGTGAATGTTTTACCCCACCCAGCTGATTACCGGATGATATCTATCTTAAGAACTCTTTATATTGATATCGATGTCGACGAATGTAGGGTACTGTGTGCTGATAACACATCAGTGTCTATACCTCTTTCGTCGGGAGTCTGTTCTAACCAGCAGCTTATTTTCTGTAATGCTGCTTTGTAATGTGGCTTTTTGAAGGTTATGAAGGGTTCTACATAAACCCTCATCTCTGAAGTTCTTTCCACATAAATCTTATTGGCCACATATAAGCTCTTTTTGCAAAAGGAATTCGTTCTTCCGTTGTAGATATGTTCTGAATTTTAATTTTGATAGAGTCTGAACCCTTTGGTCCGTTATTTGGACAAGAAAGGTTCCAGTATAATGCCCTTATTTGAATTAAACGTTTTAACATGTTTGAGGATCGTATCTTAATTCCACTTCGCGTCCTTGCATGCCTCTTCTTTTACAGGACTACCATCAGAGCTTAAGGCCCTTGCCGTAATGTTATATAGTGCATTTACTGATTGAAGAATTCGTTACCTCTATTACTTCCTTTGTTACCCCCTTTGAGATAAGGCCTTACCCAAATATCTCGCGACAAACGGAGAAAGCGTCTTGGATATTGGGCGTTCCTTGCGGAAAGAACAAAGTACTAAAGTTTCATCAGTTGTAAAGTGTGTGGGATTTCTTATCATGAAGGAGGTAAAGAGGGGTTACTACGGTTTGTTATGGCCATAATTTGACAACAATGCCTTCTTTTCGTTCCACATAGATTTTTTACAATACTTGCAAAACTAAGAAAAAATGCGGGAACCCGTAAAAGAACACTGCAGACCAATCTACCGTCAATATATCTAACGCTTCTAAGCCCTGTCTCTGTGCCAAGGGAACTTCCACACTTTGCATTGACGCTTGATGCAAACAGGTCTATGCTAAAAACACCTCGAAAATTTATTTCTATGTTTCTTAAATGTTTGAAATATAATAAAAGTATTGTGTGAGATTATTACACACACAGCGAGTCCGATTTTTCGAATTAGAAAGATAATCTACTAATTTTGAAGACTTGTAAGTGAATAAAAAAAATGGCTTTATAAATATTCACTTCACCAGAATTTTCTTTCTATAATGAAGAAACTTCTGATAAGTATACATTAAGTTCTTAAAACATATTTTATTTTCTGTAAAATCTATATCAATGAGTTAGAGAATGGACCTAGATGATTTTTCTATGGAAAAGATAATCAGCGCTCACATAGTGCGCACAAAGTTTTAGCTCAGGCTTAGTTTTAAGTTTTTCTATAAAAAAGATAATAGGTGCTAACATAGTGCGCACAAAGTTTTGTGTAATATAATTATTATATGATTTGAACTTTTTTTACTGAAAGGATGTCTATTAAATTTAAAGAATTTTTAGCATTAATTGCGGCATCAGAAAAATGGGGTTTAAGGAGATTTGTAATGAAGAATTCTTCATATTAATTTTATGAGGAAATATGCAAAATACGTATATTTTCGTTTCCATGGCATGATAATAGAAAATAATTTTTCCACCATAAATTCATATTACAAATATTAAAAATAGTTTGAAATAGACGAGGAGATATTAACTGGTATAGAATATTCATCCGGTACGACATTCATTATTTACGAATAACCAGTGTTCAGAATAATGAAGTAATTTATAATATAATTATAAGTATAATTTTACGCCCCTTGTATAAAAAAATGGCTTTAAAACTCAGGACCTTGATGTTTTTGATATCGGTGCTAACAAAAGTTGCTTTATTGGTTGGAGCTTGATAACAGTCACAAGTTTACCTTTAAGCATTAAATGCTTAAAAATGTTTGAAACAAAATTGTGTAGTTATGTTGATATAAATTAGTCTCAACAAATATAGCACAAGATATGTTAGAGGTTGTTTAAAACTTCAAAACCTTTACAAATTAACAAATGTGAAATAAATATACTGTATTGCTGTTTAAATAATAAAAATATATCAAAAATAATAGTAATTACGCATTGAACGTTACACACGCGAGAAGTTTCTTATTGTCAATCATGTTTTCAATATAAATATTTTAGTTGGGCCTATAAAAAGCATAAGAAAAATTTGAGTATTTTTCCGGTTTGTAAACATATTTGCAGATGATAAAAATTAAAAAATGGAAACCTTAAAAGCTAAAATTTTTTGTAATAAGTATGAAATTGTCAGCTACAGAATCGTAGCATCAAGACTCTTTAGAATTTAAAGTACTTAACATTAAAATTAAGAAATTTTGAACCTATTTTATTATTAAGCTTTTGTAATAATGTAATTTTGTAAAAATTTTGTAATAATGTGCAATTAAAAATTAGAAGACCCGCAATTAATTTATTCCAAAATGAAATTTGTTCGGAAAAAAAATTTATTTTATGTTTTCAAGAATGGGCAGAGAAAATTGTTCTCAAAGTATTTATTAAAAAAAAAAACATTTTGAATTAAAACAAAAAATTATACAGTTAAAAGGTGAAGAATTCAGTATTTTTAATATTTTTCTGAAAATGAAAAGGAGAAAATCTTTTATTTTCCATTATCTTTTTATTAGAAGAGGGAAAACAATTATTTTTAACACTTTTATTGAGTTAAAAGGTAAAAATTTCTTTTTCTAATTTTTGTCTGAATCAGAAGAGGGATTTTTTAAATTTTATCATTGTTATTCCGTTGAATGTGGTAAGATTTTTTATAATTGGGATCGGGCTGAAAGGGTGGAATTTTTGACTCTAATTTGTTTCGATAATTATAGCTTTTTTTAAGCAATGCACAAATTTTCGGTTTATGGAAAATTCCTAATATACCAAAAATTTTGGATATCCAAGAATTTACGAAATTTTCGGAAATTTTCCGTAATTTATCGGTAGTTTATCAGTGACTGGCGGCAATTGATTTTTTATTTACAATTATTTATCAATTATTTATGGTAAGTTATCACTTCCAGTTTTGTTTATTTACTATTTACTACTCACAATAAGTCTATCAAGCGTAAAATCTTATTGAAGTTATGATTCCGGCTGTTCTGGAACGTAATTATAAATCTAAATGCGCAAGCACACCAGCTAGAAAAAAGTAATCTGGCTGAAACTGTGAAAGCGCAGCAGCTATAAAAATTCTTTTTAGAAATGCTTTTTGCCACATTTTTTTAATTGATTACTTTCCGCACGCAATTCAGGCCTCGAAAAGCGAACATTTCGCACATGTGTTAAAAAAAAGGTTTTTTTTTCTTTCAAATCTCTTAATTTTTAATTGTTAGATCTCACACATTTTAAACTTCAATTTATTTTCCATTTTTATATATTCTTAAATTTAAAATATAAAACCTGAAAATTAAATAAATTGAAATGAAATGCTGACAGATATGAATAATATTGAAAACAAGTATTAGGAAGTGTAAATTTAATAAAAATTAAATAAGTGAGATTTTACTATTTATAAGTGAAAATCTTAGTCAATAATTTTAATGGCACATTTCTAAACATTTGAATAAGTAAGGTTGCGCTGTTAATAATTAAAAATGGTTAATTTTAACTTTTCTGATTAAGCATGTTAAAAGGTAAGACAAATAACAAATATTCTGAATTTTAAAATTCTGAAACTGAAAATTGAAGTTTTTGAATGTTTCTAGATCATAATAACGAGTAATGAGCTGTATATAAAACAATAAAGAATCGATTTACATTTAATATAAGTGGATATATTTTGTAAAAAAATGAAAAGAAAAAAACATTACATCATTTTAACGCTTGGATTGAAAAATTTGAAACCTTTAAAGTTCAATTATTCTAAAATATTCGAATATTAAATATATGACTTTGAATTAAAAGCTTTATAAATTAATGAAGCATTTTAAAATTAAATAATGGTAATCTACAGTGCAACATTAGGAACTTGAAAATCAATTATAAAGCATTTTAATGCAATGTGAAAAAATTCATGTTGAAAAAAATTTTACAAGATGCAAAAACGAGAAGTTGTAATAAACAGTCACACTGAATTTTTAGAAAAGTCGTGAGACAAAAGAAAAGTAAAAAGCCAGCTAATGATACATTCATAGGAGATTTATTTAGTAGAGAATGAAGTATTCGTATATTATTATATAGGATACAAATAATAATTAAATCATTTGGGACGAATAACTTGTAAATACAGTATTTTGGTGGAGGTGACTAAACTTAGCCCAATAAATTCATATATTTTCGCTTAGAAATTAGGAATTTTTCACTACCAAATTATTCAATTAAAATGTCATATCAAGAATAAGTCGAATGCATTTTTGTAATAAATATTGTTCTCGAGGTTACATTGTAATTAATTGTAGTGGCTTTTAATTAATTTTAGGTGAATAAGTTTCAGGTGCAAACCTTTCAATTTTTTCAAAACCAATGTTAATCTAGACGAATAAAAAAATCTTTTTTCCTGATTAATGAACACGAATTATACATGAATTTTCATATTTAAAATATCAGAAGAACTCTTTGAAATGTAGATCTTTTTTAAAATAGTGTCTAAATTACCCGATCTCCAGATCTCTAGTTTGCATCCGGGATCTCACTACACACTTTGAATCTTTTAATTTTCGCAAAGCATTTAATATCGTAAGAATAGCCAAGGAAACTTTACTCATTCATGTGTAACTGGAATCAGAAGGAAATATTTCATATTATCTTAAAACTAACTGACTTTAAAAAATAAAACTTTTGATTTTTTTACGATTCCTTAACTGAAATTCTAAAATATGACGATTTAATTAGTCTTATGACAAAGAAAATTTAAAGGCGAAAAACTGGTTTAAACGGAAGCTGATAAGGATTTTGAAAAAATAACTAATATGATCACAATTAGGGGAATTTGGAAAATATAATTTCCGATTCGAATGCATTTTAAATCAAAAAAATTGAAATCTGAAAGCCTTCGACTTAAAAAAAATGGCTGGTGAAAATATTTCAGATGAAATTAAATTAATTTTGTTGAAATACTTATGTTTTATATAATTACTATAAAATATTTCTGCGAAAACGTAATGATTTAAGCAGATTCTGAATTGTTAGTAGAAAATTCTTTGCAATTTGTGACATTCTCTCCATGATTTACCAACAAATCTTTTAATATTTACAGAAAAATATATGTTGCCCATACAATAGTTGTAAACAATGTAAATTCCATAATTGTAAGTAATAAACCTTTAGGCATGAAACCACAAGTATAATACTTTTCTAAAAAATTGGTGTGACACGAGAATCTCTAAAGCATTGTTTTTGATTTTCTTTAATGTCGATTAGATGATGAATTAAAATTGTGATTGCAAGAGAAAAAAACTACCAACTGAAATTTCTCTTTCAAATAGTTGAAAGAGTTTGGAATAAAGAAGGTAATATCGTCTTGTATATAAGTAGTAGAAAAAATATTGCATAGAATATTTATCTGGTAGGAATAACCATGGTTTAGAACAATAAAGTTCCATGTTGGAACTCTGCACCTCTCCTTGGTGGTTTTACTGCTGCTGTTAGTAATTATATCTTAACATAATATATCTATAACTACCTGTGTAGAAATAACCCCATTTGGCCCTATCACAAGTCGGGCATTAATCACGGGCTAGTCAGGTTATTAATTTTGACAAAGTACCCAGTCAAAGACTAGTCGGGAACTACTTGGGCTTTTTGTTGTAAAAATTTCAGTTGGAGCCTGGTCGGTGGTTGGTCAGCGGCTGGTCGAGTTTTTTTGTTCACTAATTTCCGTGCGGGTAATCTTCGGGCTCTGGTCGGGAGCTAGTAGGGCTCTGGTCGGGAGCTAGTAGGGCTCTGGTCGGGTTATTCTTATGTTTGAGTTTTCGGCAAGGTGTTATAAAATGAGGTAATATCAAGCAAATTCAACTGTTCTGTTAATAATTCATCTCTTTTCGAAGAACCATAACCTTTTCTTTAAAATTAATATTTTATTGCTTATTAGTCAACAGAAATCTCTTTTAGATGAAAACAATTTTTTCCTTATATGTGTCATTTTGATTTAGAATTTCTTCTTTTTCAGCATAATTATTGCTCCTTTCTGGAAAAAAATGAAACTGTTTTATTAAATATTATATTATTTCCTACAAAATTTACTTTTTTTTTAAATCTTTCTTTTGAATATATTTCTTTAAATATTTGTTTGCATAAACATGTAACTATTTTTTTAAAAGTTTTTATTTTTAATATCTCATTTACGAGAAATTTTATCTTTCATGAATAAAAATGCAACTGTACGGTTAAAAATTCAACCTCTTCTCTGAAAGTTTGCCTTTTTATTGGAAAATTGACCTGCTTTAAGAGAATTTACATCTTTCTCAGATAAAAATGCAACTATTTAGTTGAAAATTCTGCTGTTTCGTTAACCATTTAACTATTTCGTAGAAAATTTACTTTTTGTTAAAATTTTATACTTTGGTGTTGGAAAGAGAACTGAAATCTGTTTTAGTGCAAATTTCAACTTTCTTGAATAAAAATGTAGCTATTTTGTAGAGAATTTAAGTATTTTGTTAAAAAATCATCCGTTTTGCTGTAAAAAAATTCGTCTTTTTGGATTTAAAATTAAATTGTTTTCGTAGCAACTTATTTTATGTTAAAAACTTCACATTTTGATCTTGAAAAGTCAACTAAAATGTTTTTTGGATGAAAACGAAACTATTTGGTCAAAAGTTTTCCTTTTTTATTAGAAATTCGTCGTTTGGGACTGAAAATTCAATTTTTTGTGTAGAAAGTTATTTCTTGTTAAAAAGTCATATTTTGTTCTTGAAAAGTCTACTGGAATTTTTTTTGATGAAAACTCAACCATTTTTTTTTAAATTTATCTTTTTGATTAAAAAATTCATCTTTTTAAGATTAAACTTTTTTTTATTGAAATGTGTCTTTTTGGCTGGAAAGGTTTGAATATTTAGATTAAGTTTTGTTTCTTTTTGGAGTGGGAAATTTTCATTTGGTGAAAATTCGCAATCTTCCTTTCAAAATTCTTTCTTTTTATTGTATAAATTTCATTTTTTTTTGATAGAAAAATAAACGATGACACTTTTTTGTTGGGAATTTATCTTTTTAGATCGAAAATGAAACTATTATGTTCAAAATTAAATTACTTTGTTGCAAATTCAAGCATTTTGTTAGAAAGTTATCTGTCATAGTAGAAAGATTTTTATTTTTGTTTAAAATACATGAATAAATTTGAACATTTTACTGGCAAAACATTTGTGGCAACTAAAAATTACGTGGGGGCGGGGCTAGAAATATTTTGTTGCAGTGTCTTATATTGG
>JAAAKG020145806.1:0-10807 GCA_010014905.2 Druon quercuslanigerum | reverse complement strand
CTTAAGATTTATCAATATTTAAAAAATATTGATATAGACCAGTAGACAAACAAAATTAACATCTAATATTATTTAATTACAAAATAATATTGCAGAATCAAAAAAATCCTATTTATACATTGTTCCTCTAGGAATTTATTCTAAGTCTATAATTGATTCACTACAGTTACGGTATAACTGATCAACTTTAGTTACGGTATTTTTACTTTCAGAGTAGTAAGCTTCGGAAAATAGCTGATACATCAATTAAAATTAGGTGTACTGAATGAATTAGTAAAATTTGTCATAATTAAAAGAGCTACCCTGCTCAAAACTTAAAAACGTCCCTCTATGGGAGAATTAAATTATATATTTTTTTTTACAACTTAGATATGTTCAACCTTTAGAGTATAAAAATTACCTTGATTAGGTTAAAATGTGTACCAGTGATAGAAGATAACCCTTAAATTTTTTTAACAAATATTTTGTTGAAACTTCTGAAACGGCTACTTTTTTAATTTTTAAAGGAGGTTCTGTTATATTAGGTTTTTTCTATTTTTAAGTTTCGCTGTACTTTTATTTAAAACATTGAGTATTTAAAAAAATTGTGTTTTCATATAAAAAAGGAACAGAATATAGCTTTATATTCTTCACAGAGGGTAGTTATTTACTTCTTAGGGTAGCAGTGTTTGGCAGTAACGCGTTACCAGAAATGTTACTTTTTTCAGTAACGGTAACGGTAACGCGTTACAGTTTTCTGATAAAGGTAATGTAAAGTAACGCACGTTACCGGTCGTTACTTCATAAAATGTTTAAATACGTTTAGCATTACATTAAATGTTTCAAGATCAAGAAAAACAATTAGATGATGTATATTCTTACTTCTTTGCACACGCTTCCTTGTTTAAGGAATTTATTCATCCGGTACGATAAGGAATCACCGAACAGTGGTTTTTTTTAGTGATTGTTCATTAGGTTGGTCCGAAAAAATATTTGTTTTTTTCATTTTTATAAATAACGGCCGGCAATTTGTTCGAATCTACAAAAAAATTAATCCATACAAAAATGTTATTTAGTGGTGAGGCAAGCTCCATTCGAAGTTTAAAACGTATTGCTCATAAGGGAAAAATGCTTTTATGTACATTTTATTCAGACCCCTTAATATTATCTGAATCGAGTTGAAATTCAACATATATATAATAATAATAATAATAGTAATAAATTGTTTAAACAATCACTATTAATAACATAGATGAAGTATCACCTGCCTTTAATTGAAAATTGAAGAACAAATGGAAAATTTGTAAAAAAAAAACGGGACTTTCTAACTTTATCCTATCATAAAATTGCTAAAGAAATTGTTTAAATAATTCAAGGAAACATCTAATTATTATTATTAAATGGTTTTTCATGTTTCAGAAACAATTTTAATGAAACAGACCGCAAAAATAATAATTAGAGTCGAAATCTTAAAAAAACAATTTTTTCATTTATAGGTTTTTTTGGGATCCTATAAAAAAGACTTTAGGGGGGCGATATTTGAAAAGTGATATTTTATTTATATTCTTTGGCTAATTGTGAAGATAAATGTTAAACTCCAAGTTGATTCAGTTAATATTGAGGATTTTTAATCAAATATTTCCACCCTACTGTTTTTCACATCCGGATTCATGCTTTTAGACTAAATACATTGCATGAGCGAGACATTTTCCGAAAATTGGTACTATTGGACAAATATTAAGTTTTATAGAAAGCCTTGAGTAGACTGCAGCATAGATTTCTGAATTTAATAATAGTTTAAATAAAAGACAACTTATAGAGAAATTCAGTATCTTTTTAAATACTTTACCTAACTATAAATATAATATGCAGTTTTATAAAACATTTGATATACATGTACCGAATTCTTAAAATTCTTTTTGGATATTCAAATAATGTATTAAATATTTAATAAAAAAAGTAACAGCAAGGTAAAGCGTTCTTTTTTCAGTAACGGCAACGTTAACGCGTTACTTAAAAAAAAAGATAACGGTACCGGTAACGCTTTTTGTCTTATTTTAACACTATAAAGTCCTAAAAATAAATTGCACTTACCATTAAATGTTACTTTTAACATATTTAAAAAAAAAAAAAAATATATATATATATATATATATATATATTTAAATTATAACCAAGTTTCATGATTATTAAGATCGTCACAATTACGAAGACATTTACCTTAAAACAATTTAAAATTTTCAAATTTATTATCCTTGTTAATTAATTAAAGTGCTTCTTATAGAAATTTCCTGACTTCTGCAAGATTTATTCTTTTAAATCCCTGCATTTTCCGTGCTTTTTAGGTTTTCCCTGAGCTGCGCCCACCGTAAACCAACCGTTTTTCGCCCTGGGTACTTTTCCACGTTTTTCATGATAATTCAAGAACTAATAATTATTTTATTATATCCTGGGCCTTGTTTTAAAATAGAGACTTCAGACTTCAATTCAGCAATGGTTAAATAGTTTTCATTACCTTCTCTAAATAATTTAAAGATTGGAATAGGAGAATCGAAAGTTGTCAGTTGTTACATAATTTAGTTGCAAACAGTTCGCAAGGTTTAGCTATTCTGGGTTTTCGTGTGATAAAAAGGAAAAAATTATACTTATCCGACATTATCATAAATAAAAAAGGGGCAAATCGAGATATAAATTCGGGTAAAAAAAATTAGATAAAATAGTAATGTGGTAAAAGAGTAAAAAATAAAGGTTAATATAAACGAAAATTTAAAAAATATATATAATTTAGAAAATGATTAATGAAGTAACATGTCAGTTCGCACAAATATAAATTAGTTGACGCAACAATTAGGAGAAGTAAAATTTACGACAAATGGATTTTCAGTCACACATATGCTTGTTTGAACGCAGCATTTTAAAGATGCTTGTACATATGGATGGAAGGACAGAATATAATAGATTTATTATGTTTTTAGAACTTTTCACTGAAACACCAATCACGAGAAGTAACTTTTTATAAGATTCACGATAAGGATTAATTGTTTTATCATAAAGAACTTTTAATTTAACTTCATTTATAAGGTTATTATACATTCATGGGAATTGTTGGCATGCAAAAAAATATAATTTATAAAAGATGAATATTAAAGTTTAAAAAAATCTCTATACACTGCATAATATTATGTATAGTTTCTTTATTCTATATGAATTCTTAACCCTATATGCTAGATCAGTCGAAAACAGTTCAAAAGAAATATAATTTACAATAAACCAAGTAGTCAATAATTAAAATCCGACTAATAAATTATACTTCAACTCGAGCGAATTTGCATTTGCACATGAATGCGTAGAATTGGTTTTAATATTGATGTTATAGTTTCTTACTAGTGATAGTTATCCATTGTTTCCGATGCTATTTTTGGTTTACAAAAATACTTATTTAAATATTAATATATTTTTAGTATAAGACCAAAATTCTCTCTAGCTCTGCAGGCTAAAAATTTATATCATCGGAAAAATAATCATCTCGTTCTCTCCG
Organism: Druon quercuslanigerum; assembly: GCA_010014905.2. Classification (NCBI taxonomy): domain Eukaryota; kingdom Metazoa; phylum Arthropoda; class Insecta; order Hymenoptera; family Cynipidae; genus Druon; species Druon quercuslanigerum. The sequence goes on along the minus strand of JAAAKG020145806.1, from coordinate 7,290 downwards.
TAGCTTAGTTGATAAGAGCACCAGATCGGCAATCTAAAAATATGGATATAGATCCCAGCGGGGTTAAATAGAATTTTTTACAAACTGACATGCATATTAATACTTTGAAAAGTATTAATATGCAACATTAAAACAAAAAATAACATCAAGAATAATTATTGGGACTCTCACAATTACTGGGATCATATCTTATGTGATCAACAAATGGATTATTTATGAAAATATGTGCTGATTAATTTTATGAGAATATGATCGGTTTCGAAGATTCAAAAGTTTTCTAATATCAATAAAAAAATGTTTCTAGTACAGTTTCGATATGATCTGAAAAATCGGGATAATAGTTATTTTTTATGACAATAAACATTAAGTATTCTGGCGGGCGTTTGCGTCGTGGGGAGTGCCAGTGTATTTACTGTTTACTTTTATAAATGAATAACTATAATACAATTTTTTTATCTCGTGGTCCACAAGTCATATCAAAACTGTGCTAGATGCATTTTGCTTCCTTCAAGGAAAAATCGTCAGCCTTCTTTTAAGCATGAAAAGAAATTGACAGAAAAGGTGAAATACGAAAAAAGTTAGACTTACATTTAACCTTCTGTTTGAAAGGAAAAATGTTAATAATAGAGCTATACATAACCACATATTTTGTATTAATGTTAAAAGAGTTTTTCATTATGGAAACAGATGGCACCTTTGAAAAAAATACTAAGAGCTTATTTTCATAAATAAATAATTAGCGTCCTACCCTTTAACTTAAAAATTCTTAGATGTAAAAGATCAGATATTTATTTTTCGAAACAATTCCTATGATCAATGAAAACGGCGAGGAGTATCCTATCGAAACTGCACCTGAAAAAAGAGATTTATTTGATATTACGCAGCACGTTTATCTGACAAAAGATAAATTTTATCAGTTGGAAGATAAAACTTATTTGACGGAAGACAACATTTAGCTGACGAAAATATTTATTTGACATATGTGATATATCAAACAGTCGCGCCTAGATTCACCACAAAAATTTTCTCTATAAATTTGAAAATCCTCGCGGTATTCATTTGTTAAAGCGTCTTACTTTATTTAAATAATTTTAACCAAAAAATCATTTACCTACACTTAAAGAATGCATAGGCTAAACTTCAGTTAGTCTATACCTTATAGTGTTTATTTACAATTTTTGGAATCTTCATAAGAGTCGACAGAAACTAAAGGTTTCTTAATCAAATATTATTTTATTAATATTTCTTAAGCAAATACTATAAAGTATAAACTGACCATAGTTCAGCCTATTTGTTCTGTAAGTGTAGGAGAATTATTATTTGGTTAAAATCATTTAAAGAAAGTGAGACGATTTAAAAATAAATACCGAGAGGCTTTTAAATTCAGATTCAGATTCAGTCAGATAAATTTTATCTTTCACGAGATGAACGTGCTGCCGCGTTTTTATTCAATCACAGATAAAATTTATTCTTGGGGTTTACAGAGTAGAGGAAATACCTATCGCTTTCATCAATGGTACCGTAAAATCTCAAAATCTTCACCCCTATCCTCAGTAAAGATCTGCCATGAGGGCAGTTTTTTTTAAACTGCCATCCAATATGGGTCCACTTTGTCCAAGGTGAAATCTGTGATCAGAGAAATTTCGTTTTTCAGGTTGGGTCGCTTCAGACATGATGTCCCGAAAGTAGTAAAATGATGAAAAAACCTGCAACTGGAAAGCCTTAGTCAGTTTAATGGTAGAAGATCGTGGCATCAAAGGACCTACAGATCTCGTGGGTAGTGACGTCATAAGCAGGTGGCCCTGGGCATTCATCTGATTCTGTGACTTGATTTACGTAGACAGACTAGGAACTGCCGCAGGTATTACTTTTCTCATCTGCTTGGCAGTTTGCTGCGAGCCTGTGTTTAAAAAAGTATAAATTAAAACGATTAATATTAGCACCGCAACTTCATCCCTCTATCAAGTAATCCTTCACATCCTACATAAGGCTATCAGAATTTAATCCCGGAACCAAAAACTAACCTGTGTTTGAGAGTAAAACATGTAGAAGTTGCTAACTATAACGGAGACAGGAAGAGCGATGGTTAGGACACCCGCGAGAGCACACAAACATACCCGAAAATGTTTTAGGTGTCATGTCACCGTATCCTACTATCGTCGTGGTCACAAGTGCCCACTAGAGTCCTTGAGGGATGCTATCGAAATCGTTATGTGGGTCGTACTGAAAAATTAAAACAAAGGTGCCTAAGAAAAAATTATTCATACATTGTTTAATTTTTTTTAGACTTATAATAACAAAATGAATAAAGGAACAATGGGCAATCAATAAATTGCATAAGGTTTTACAAATATCAAATTTTATCATTTTTTCAGGACCCAAAGTGTTGAATAGACTAGCACAATTCAACTGTTTGATTGAAAATTTATATTTTTGTCAAAAATTCATATTTTCGGGCGGAAACTGTCATCATTTTGTACAAAACTCATGGAAAATTAATCTTTTTCCTTAGAAATTCAACTATTTGGTTGAAATTTCAGCTTTATTATCCACTATAATTAATGCTTAATACTTTATGACAATACTGATGTCAATACGCATAGAAATAATATTACACCCACCAATATTTATTACACTACAATTGCCAATATATCTTTCTATACCCACTATTGGGACATGAAGTTATCGATATAAATCTATAAAGGTCTAATATATCCTCTATACATAAAATAAGGGACGATAGTCAAGGAAATATTAAAGAAGGGAAAAAGGAGAGCGAGTGAAAAATTATTAATGGTTTTTAAAGCTCATGGAAAATGTATCTCACCTTCCACAATTTTCTCCGACAAAATTGAATTGAACGGTTGGTCATTCAAATTATGTGTAGGGGGTCCCTACAGTAGTTAATGATCCTTTTGTAGATAATCCTCAATTATAAGCACAAATATAAGTGAAGTAATTAATCATAATTGTGATACATTAACTTGTATCGTGTTATAACTATTCATTTAATCACATTACTTATTTAACATCCATTAGTGTTTTTAATTAATGATTATCTACTTTAGGATCATTAGCTACTGTTGAGTGGTCATTTCCCTTTCGAGGTAAGCGTGACTCACTCGATGAAGAAGGGAGTAATGTTAGCAAGGGGGTATATATTCTTAGATTGATCTAGAGTTCCCGTGTTACTTATTTAAATAACACGTTTGTTTTGCAACACTGCGATGACCTAGGCTGCTGATAAATCTCCAGAGCAAACACCTTAAGTGAAGAGCTTCACAAAATCATCATGCGAAGCTCCCCATTCAGGCCAATTAGTGTCCAATGTCTTTTGTTTCAGACGTCATTCAATGCACTGACACACTTCTTCATGCATTTCTTATAAACTATTTGTCACTACACTTTTATGGCATGACCTGTCTCTCTAGTTTCCTTCACGTCCATGCATTTTTTCATGCAAGCTCTTGTGTTTCTATGACTTCTTATGTCTCTTCGAAGTAGGGTCTTATTTACACATTCTAAACAGTTTTTCCGTGGTCGGCCTCTGGGCACACTGTCATTTACTTAACCTTTATTCACTTGTCTCGTTAATTGTTCATCTTTTATTTCCTCAACATGCCCATACCATCTTAAAATATTTCTTTAACATGTATATACAAGTGTCTCCTGTGCGCCACATTCTTTGATGGTTATCTCATTACTCATTCAGTTCATTAATCTTTTGCTGCAGATCGTGTGCAGGAACTTTATGCTGATTGTGTTTATTTTCTTCTTATTCTTTTTTTGATAGACCTACGTCTCGCTACCGTATAGCACATTCGGTATAAATATAGAATTATAAACTGCCCCTTTAGCTTTGCTTGATATATTTTTATTTCTGATAAAAGGTCCCGCTCAACCAATAACTTTCTTACTCTCGTTTATACGCCTATCTAACTTTACATCTATCTTTTCGTCAATAGTGAATAGGCTACCATGATATACGTACTTATCAGCTGTTGCATATTGTTTTCTAGGTCAGACAACTCAGCACCGCCACTAACAAAAAATTGCTGAGGAGCAAAATCATTCCTGACCCCTAATCGTTACAAAAACAACCTACTGTATCTTAATACAAACCTGCAGACTAATGCCAAAAATTTTATAAATTAACTGTTGGGATTTTTGAGCTCTTTATTTCTGTGTTCTTTCAGTATTCCCTAATGACTAGCACAGCCCTGTTTTCTCAAAAACTAATAGAGCAGAAAAATGTATTTTTATGGTACACAATAGCAAAAAAATAGAAAAAAATAGCAAAAAACTATGAATTATATGACATTTTGTTTTTCGTTTGTGATGTTGCTCAGTTGTCTGATCTTTGTCAATAAATACTGCTGCGCAAGGTTTGCTGCGAGCGCTGGAGCATTGTCGTGATGAAGAAGCCAGTCACCGGTTTCCCAAAGTTGCGATCGTTTTCTCCTGATTGCATCACTCAATATTTTCAGAACTTCAACGTAGTACTCGTTGTTGATTGTCTGGCCTGTAGGAGCATATTCGTGTTGCACAATTCCCTCATAATCGAAAAAAAAATCAACATTGACTTGATGTTGCTTCGACTTTGACGGGCTTTTTCGGCTGAGGCTCGGATCGAAGCTTCCATTGCGAAGATAGTTGTTTTGTTTCAGGATCATAACCATAAACACATGTTTTTTTGTTGGTCTGTGAGCAGTTTCGCGCATTGCGTCGATGTAAACAAATACACGCTGCGAGGGAACTAAGTCGTTTTATCGATATCTCGGGCTACTGACGAGAAGCTTAGAAGTTGCTGGTGACGTTCGTACCCTCCAGAGGTCGCCTGAGTCTCGCGAAGACGGATACTTTTGAGACAGACCTCGTATATAAGAAAAATCTGTATAATGACAATAGAGGATTTTTGTATAGAAGTATTTTTACGGAGCAAATACAGACAATTTCTAATATTCAGGTAAATATAAAAAGTGATAGTCATCTCTGACGAATTATATTTAAACGAAGTGACGTAAATTGAATTTAAATTTTCTAGCTGATTAACACATATTATACTCGAGTTTAACCTGAGTATACATTTAGTAATCTTCTGATTATAACATATAAAACCAATCTTCACATAATAAAACAAAGTCTAAAGCCTATTACTTGTGTTTAAAATTATAAAAGTATGTTTTACTTGACTCTTTTCTTGTCATTCTGCTCTTTTAAGTCTAATATGTTTGTCTCTAATAAGTCAAAAATATTCAGTGGTTAGAAGCATAAGCTTTTTCTCGGCTACGAAATTTTGTGCATAAACAGTTTTTTGTAGAAATGATTATTCTTAAAGTCTTTTCAAAATATTGTTATATAAGATATGAGATTAAATCTTATATACTCTGTTCTTTAAGAACAATTTGAATAAAATTAATGCATGAAGAAATTCTTTACATTTTTCATAATTTGCTTAAACATGTATGAACATGTACTTTTTTCTATCAATTTACAACAAAAAGGACAGATTTTCATACACTGGAACCTGGAATTAGCCGTGAAGCCGAAAAAGAGGCTTACTCAGTCAAGCGTACCAAACAGCAGGTGGGATGCACTCTTAGCACGTGATTTAGATCTGGTTGCAAATTGCCTCCAAATCCAACAGAAATCATTCATGCAATCCTAACTTTTTACGTTTGAATGGTCTGAATTTAGTTTCACGGCTACTGCAAGCCATGTCTGGGACCGTAATTAAATCCAAATTCCAGTGTATTTAAATTATGTCTGTATATTCCATTCACGATATACACAAACAAAAATTTGATAAAATTAATTACTGAGTTACATTATACATTTTATTAGACGCCGCCAAAAGTACAATTCTGACATGCATTGCCAGTCCAACAATAGATAATCTCTTTTGGTATTACATTTTTTCTGGTTTATTTTATTCGAAAAACTTGATTTTAAAAACTCTTAAAAGTCAAAGTCTTTTCCAGACTACGAAAACTAGAATGATTTAATCAAATAGAATATAATAATAATAAGAAGAAGAAAAGCTGTTACAGTAGGGGCTAGCGCCCCTTTTTTGAAATATATTTTCAGAATACGTAACCTTGAAGGACGTTAAATGCGCTCCATAACAACATCAACAAATACAATTAAGCTCAATTTGAAGTAACCCTATAGTAAATAATGATTAGCAGTAGATAATCTTAATTAAATAGGAAAGTAACCAAGAATTCTTATTGTTTCTTTGCTATATTATTGCGGTAAAAGAACTATAATTTTTTTACACATAGTTTTACATAAGAAACAAAATTTAAAGTTTAGTAGATAATATTTATATATGGCAAAGAGTGTTTGTTTTGATTCTTAATCTATATTTCAGAAAATTTTATTTAATATTCTATTTTCCAACTGTAGATAACCAGCAGTAGATAGTCGTCGAATATTGTAAAGTGCTATGCCCGTAATGGTTCATATGGGTGGAGAGGTTCAGATAAATATAAAAAGTAAGAATACAGTAACTAACAGTTAATTAAAAATTTATAAGTGATCACTCAGTCCGGGTAAAAAAATGGTTGTATGGGATTGGTATAGGACAAGATTTGACTGATTCCATTTCAAGTTAAGCAGTGAGACCTGAATGAGGTTGTCAGAATATTTTGGCATGAAGGTATGTTATACTCTACTAAAAATTTAGGAACACGTGTTTCATCATTTGGCTAAAAATTTTTTTCAGGGTGAAGATAACCTCACAATTTCATAAACACGGCCAAAAGATTTTTCAAAATGATGCAGTTTTTTACTCAATATACTTATTCGATTGGTTTTTTTTTCACGTGATGATAAAGTCTGAGCTCTATCGAAAGTTCCAGCAAAAATATAAAAAAAATTTAAATTGATAAAACGGCGGTGGTTTTTCTGACAATGGATTTTCTCGAAAAGGTTACCTTTAAGTATCCAAGTTCTTTTGTTTCAGGCGTAAATCACTCTACTAACAGTCTTCTTATTAAATATTTTCCGCCATACTTTTCTTTCCTGGCATACTTCACTAGCTTCTTTAACGTCCACGCATGTAATCATGCAGGCTCTCGTGTTTCTATGGCTTCTTATAACCCTTCCAAGTAGGGTGTCATTCACATATTCTAACCATTCTTTCCGCGGTCTACCTCTGGGCACGCTGCCATTCACTTGACCTTAATACAATCGTTTCGTTAGTCGTTCTTCCTTCATTCTCTCAACATGCCCGAACCATCTTAACCGATTTCTTTCCCATGTGTCAACTAGCGTCTCTTCCGCACC
>JAAAKG020145805.1:0-10807 GCA_010014905.2 Druon quercuslanigerum | reverse complement strand
ATACAAATACAAATACAAATACAAATACAAATACAAATACAAATACAAATACAAATACAAATACAAATACAAATACAAATACATATACAAATACAAATACAAATACAAATACAAATACAAATACAAATACAAATACATATACAAATATAAATACAAATACAAATACAAATACAAAATCGAAAATGCTGCCAATGCCATAACGTCTAAAATATTGCAAACGAAATCATAGGTCCATCCTCTGGTTGGCCGTTTTGTTGTAAAATCGGTAACCATTTGGTGAATGCAATCGACGCCAACTTAATTTGCGTTATAATACAAAATTGCTTCTGGTTTTATTGCTTTCCCTTCACAACGTTTTGAATAGTGAACAGTGGAAAGTATATTCACAGTTTTATTCTTTTTAGCACGTAGCAACAAATCGTAACCCCATTTTCATGAAATGAAAAAAGAGACAAAAGTACAGGGTGAGAAGCACTCTTTTTAATTTCTTCAGGAAGAAATCTTTTGTTCGATCGAATGTATAGGGGTCCTGCCAGGCACCATGTATCGGTGTTAAGGTGTACTTTTCGAACGTCCTTATAGCATTCATTCTAAAGAATTCTTCGTCATGATTTTTTAAATAAATCTACAACCAATAAAATTTTAGGAAGAATATTTAATTAGCGATTAAAAACGAAAAAGGACTGGCTAAAACCGGGTGTCGGACGGAGGGTTAATGTAATTACAAAGCACTTGTAACATTTTAATTCTACTTCGGAAAATAAAAAAATGATATATAACAGTTTTAATATTTTATTTATTATTGGTCCGCAATTACAATTTGATAAAACTGTGAAATTGGGTAAGCGCTGCCTAATAGAGTTTCGCCGATTTCTTCTTGGGTCATAGCAGTAACCTCGCCGGTGTTCATGTTTATTTTTGCCCGCTTTGGAGCTCTAGGTCCTGTTGTATACATTCCACGAAGAATTTTATTTCTTTCCAATATTGCAAAGACGTCACCGTTCGTCGTTGCTAGTACCATTTTTTCCTCGGTTGGCATGGGCCTAGAGACACCCATATTTCCTCTTAATTGAATTGGTTTATTGGTAGGAAAAGTGTATCTTCGAATTTCAAATCGCCGGTTTCGATTTACGTTGGGAACAAGACAAACAGTTCTAAGCCGCCCAAGTTCAAATTCAAGTTCTCGTAAAAAAGGGACCCTGCCGCGAGCAGACCGGGAGCTATGACCAATATGAGCATCAGAAGAAGACCTCACCAGAGAAACCGATGTATGACGTCTGGCAGAAGGACGAGATCTTTCAGGTGATTGATGGGTGTCAGAAAAATTAATAGTTTGGCGATTAGCAATGCCAGGAATAGGGACACCATTAGGTAAGCAATCGAATTCGGAACTCCACTCTGCAAAAAGAGACAGTGGATTCAATTTTCGTTGTGTATTCTCCTCTGATGAAATATGTGTCCACTGGCCCTTGCTTAGCAAAAATGGTTAACTTTCCTTGGGAGGGATGTCTTGTCTAGTGTTAAACAATGGGGAAAAACGAGAATACATAGAACTGTTGTTAAATCATAAGTTTTGACAGATCGAATTTTTTAAGCACAACAATTTCTCATGGCAGATCCCCCCCTTCCATAAGAAACACTAAGCTGTTACCAAATTCCTGTTAATTTCAGACAAACCAAAGTAAAGACTTGAAAAAAATGGTAATTGGGATAGAATGTATATTGAATAACACAAATTCTGATTTGTGCACTGCTCAACAAAATTCGTTATAATTTACAGATATATATCATTATTATATTCACCAATAGAATTGAGGATAGCTGCTAAGCATACGATGAGAATAGAAACAATCGTCATTTTTCTAATTTTGGAAAAAACTTATTCGTGCAATTCTGAAGAATTTAATTAACAATGTGACTGAGGAATATTTTAGTGCGCCAACGGACTTTGTATAATACAGATGACGTATAGACGTTATTTTAGGAGTTGCGAAAACTGATACAACAATTTACATAATCTTTTATGTTTTAGCGGATTTCTTCGTTTGCACAAGCCTCATATTATCAAGAAATTATTTAATAGATATTATATTGTCTTTAATTATGTTCATTATTACTATATCTTCAAGCATGTAATAGGTGACAGATGCAGATAAGATTACAAATAGAGCTATCCTGTACAAAGAACTATATATGGAAAAGGGTTAATATATTCTTAATAATAAAAAAACTTATATTGAAATCTATAACGATCCTATGAATAGTGTTTAATAAGCATTGCATAATCTTTTCGTGATGCATCACAATAATTGAACATTGTTAGTTTAACATATACAAAACTGTTAAGGAAAAACATAATTTTTTATTAAACAGAGCTGAGATTTCAAAAATAAAATTCTGGTATTCCCACGGGATCTTCAATTTCATCAGCTCTTGCCAACTTGGTTCTTGAACGATTTGAACAAAAACCTTTTGCATAAATTCCTTATGCTTTGACTTTTTTCCGCTATGTTGATGATATCTTCACCTGTGTACCTGATGATCCAATTATTGATATTAATACTAGATTAAACAATTACCACCCAAAACTTTATTTTAGATTTGAAACAGAAGAAGACAATGAAACCAATTTTTTAGATTTTACTATTATAATTAAAAAGGTTGATGGTGTCATGAAAAGAACTTTAAGCATAATGATTTTCCAAGCCCTTTACACAATGTGACCATTCATCCAATTTTGATAGATTTTCAGTTAGTTTTTTTGACTGCTGAGTTTTTTTCAAATTTAAACATTCTGTTTGAAAACTTGAAGATCACTCAAATTTTGCAATGCATTTAGGCTGCAATAGCTGTTTTCTTGGTCATTCTAAAAAGTATTGTCATGGTTATATCAAAGCACATTAAAATGTTTGTGAAGATGATGATCGTGACACTGCTTTTATTCAACAATAAATGTTCTAGCTTTAATTTTCTATAAAATACTCTTTCTACTTATTCATGAATAATCAATATTATGGCTTTAAGAATTTTTCAAGCAACCACATACTCTTGCGGAAATTCCTTATGATGTCACTTTCTTTTTCTATAAGTTAATGATAAGTTTACCTGTTTTTTTGATGATCAAATTAATGATATTAATACTAGATTGAACAATTACCACCAAAAAATTTATTTTAGGTTTAAAACAGTAGAAGACAATAAAATCAATTTTTTAGATTTGGCTATTACCATTAGAAAGGTTGGTGGTGTCATGAAAAGAACTTTAAGCATAATGATTTTCCAAGCCCTTTACACAATGTGACCATTCATCCAATTTTGATAGATTTTCAGTTAGTTTTTTTGACTGCTAAGTTTTTTCAAAATTTAAACATTCTGTTTGAACACTTGAAGATCACTCAAATTTTGCAATGCATTCAGGCAGCAATAGCTGTTTTCTTGGTCATTCTAAAAAGTATTTTCATGGTTGTGTCAAAGAAGATTAAAATGTTTGTAAAGACGATGATCGTGACAATGCTTTTATTCAACAATAAATGTTTTAGCTTCAATTTGCTATAAAATACTTTTTTTACTTATTCATAAATAATCAATATTATGGTTTTCAACGTTTTTCAATCAACCTCATAGTCTTGCGCAAATTCCTTATGAAGGCACATTCTTTTTCCATAAGATAATGATAAGTTCACCTGTGTCCCTGATGATAAAATTAATGATACTGCTACTATACTCAGAATCGGGTCGGGCAGATGTTTAATTTTATCTTATACTGTCATATTAAATATACAGTTAGTGTCATCAATGACACAATGGATAGAGCTGTTAAATTACAACGTAACAGTTTTACAAATGCTAATATACCAATAGTCAAAAAATACTTTGAAAATTCTAATCACCCGGCGCCTATTACACAATGTAAAAAATCCTCTAATCTTCATAGATTTTGAGTTTTTTACGACAGAGGTTTGCCGAAATTTAAAAATTCTGTTCAAACAATTTTAAATTATTTTTTTATTATTTAATACGTTCGGTCTCTGATAGCAGTTATATGGGACATTCTGGATGATATTTTTATGTACGTAATTGGAAACGTAAAAATGATTGTAAACATGCTGATCTTGCCACTACTCTTCTTCATCAGCGAGTCTTCCAGCTTTAATTTGGTATGTGGTTCTTTCTCTTCTTGTTCATCATTTTTGAATATTATGATTTAAAAAGTTTCTTCTGAGCTCCCCGTACTCTTATGCTCTATCTTCTTTTCTGAAATTAAAAATGCCTTTGTAAAAAGAAACGAATAATGAAAGGAATGAAGTTCTGTGACAGAAATTTTGTGTCACTGTTTTTATTTTCCGAGTACCTTTTCCCATTTTCCTATTTTCTTCATACACCCTCACCCCCACTCAAGAACAAGGTCAAAATATTCTCTGAAATTATTTTCGATAGTATTAGAACACTAGACCCTACAAACTGAAGAGCCTACATGAAGTGGAGGGAAAAAAGGAAGTAAGAAGCAAGACAAAGGTGAGGAAAACAGAGGCCGAATCGAGGTTGTAAGGAGGGGTTGAAAAGAAGGGATAATGGGGGATGGAGTTTGTAAGTGTACATGGTTCTGGAATCGATGCTGACCCAGCAGGTGGGTGTGAGCGTGTTGATGCGCTTTCTCTATTCCCTTGTTCTTCGCGCTCGTAAAAATGCTGATATCGCGGAAGAGCAAGTTTCGTCATACGCAAGCTTCAAGATACAAAAAAAAAGTTGGTTACGATATCTTTTCCTGTAATAATGTTTTAGCAGTTCGTAAAATATAGACTGTGAAGTTTATTAGCTCTAAAATGGTTTGCAGAATTCAACAGCCTATAAGGCTTCTTCCTATTCGTATGAAAGAACTTTTTTCCACTTTATTGATCCTTTAGGACTTGAAAATTCTTTGGAAAATTTATGGGGTAAAGTAGGCGATTTAGAGGAGATCATTTTCTATTTTATTTAGCTTCTTGAGAATTTTTTAACAGAGGTGAAGAATGGTAAATCGAAAGTGTTGTTCGAGGTTCTTACAGAAAAATCCAATTTACAGAGAAAAAGAAAATTTTCTATACCTAAATAATTCTTGTTGTTGGTTTAGCACACTAAAATATAACTGATATTTATTAATAAAAATAAATATTAAAATTGTTACATTGGCTTACATAACATTTTAATTTAGTTTCCTATTTATTCAAGTTTCAGTAATCTTTTAGTTTTATTCAAATATACAATTTTATATTAACAGGAATTAGAAGCAAAGAATTAAACTAATATGGTTATTTGAGATTCCATAACGTTCAAATAAAAATTCTTAAATTTAAATAATTGAAATTACAAAATTTTGAAGTAAAAAATATAAATCTTGCATGACTTTTGATAGGTAATTCGAAAAATGAAAAACTCTTAAATTTTTAAGAATTGCATTTCTTGATGATCTTGAAGATAAGTCAAGTTTTCAATTATGAATTTTCTATATTAAAGAAATTTCTATTGCAAATCCTCAAAATTACAGAATTTTTAATTGTTAATTTAAAACTTGCATAATTTTTAATAGTAAATTTTGAGAGTTTAAAGGTTTTGTTTATTTCGAAACTGTTTTTAAAACATTTTCTAATTTTAGATGACTTTTACAATCAAAAGACAAGTTTTCAATTCTAAATCTTTCAAAATAAAAAGTGCTGAATGTAAATCTTTAAAATTACAGAATTTTAAATTCCAAAACTGAAAACTTGTATTATTTTTACTTTTAAATTGGCAAAATTATTTCTAAACATTTAAAATTCCAATACTTCAATCCTAACGGTTTAATATTTGAACTATTTTAAATTCTAAGGTTCAGCAATGAAAACTTTTTAACTTAATAGATATATAAAAAAAAATTTTAATTGTGGATGATTTTGAAAATTTAAAGTGAATATTTCAATTATAAATCTTCCAAATCAAAGAATATTCGAACGTAAATGATAAAAATTACAGAATTTTGTAGTGTTTACAATTTAAGGTTCTACAATTTTAAAAAGTTACAATTAATAGTTCCTAAATTTTAAAAATATAGGATTGCTAATTATTCCATTCTTAAGATTTATATTTTAATGTATATAAATTTCAACATTCTTTTTAATGTTTCAATTTTTAAGATTTAAAGTTTAAAATTTTTGAATGCTAAGGATTTATAAATTAATATTCCTGAATTCTATATATTCAAAGTTAAATAAATTTAAATTTAAAATATGTATAAATTAAATTTTTAAACTCTTTATGGACTTAAAAAACCAAAATTCAAGCATTCATTTCTAAATCTTCTTAATAAAAAAAAATTTATAATGTAAATTATTAAAAGTACATGACTTTAATTTCGAAAAGAAAATAATAATTTGCAATATGAAATAACAATTAAAAGTTCTTGAATTATGAGAATAGAAAAGAGCACAAAATTTAAATATCAAGATATTAATTTTTAAGGCGTTTAATATGGAGCGTTTCTTTTAAGTTTAATTTTGACTATTTAAAATTGAAATATTTACAATTTAAACTCTTAAATTTAACAGATTCATAAGTAAAAGTTATTAAAATTATGTGACTCTAAAGGTCAAAATTTAAGAGCTTTTAATTTTTAATTGTTTATATTTTAAAATAATATTCTAGTTTTTTCGAATATGTTTTTCAATTTTATAGATTGAAAATACAAATTTTTCAATTTTGAATACTTAGAATTAAAGACACTGTAAGATTTAATATGTATAACAGAAAAAGATACTTTTTTAAATATTTTTAAACATTACAGTTTTATAGATTTAGAGTGGACAATAATTCAATATTATAGATTTTAAATTAAAAATTTTCCAATTATTTCAGATTTAACACTTTTCATGATTAGAGGAATTCAAAATTAGAAATATGCAATATAATTTAAATTTCTTTGAATTTTAAATAATCGAATTTTTAAAATTCTAACTGCAAAATATCCTAAACTATTTTATTTAGAAATGATAGATGTTAAATTCGATCTCATTCAATTCAAAACATTAATCCTTTTTAAATATTTTACCTAGACCCACCAAGAATATTTTTCCTTTTATATTGTTTATATGCTTTATGTTAGCAAATAAAAATAGTCCACATACTAAAATTTACTGCGAGCTATTAATATTTTAAAAAATGATGAATTTTTATCGTTTAATTAGCTTCAAGTGGAAAGGTCAGGTTTTGGTTAGCCCGAGAGGAAAGCGTGTCGACGGTCGAGAGTAGAAAAAGTCGAGATATAGTAAAACAGTAGTAAAATCCCTATTTTGAAGCCATCCTGCAATATTGATCACTCATCAAGAGAAACTTTCTCTAATAGATTTTTTTATTAGATCTTCCTAGCTCTTTTAAATAAGTAAAACAACAATTTGGAATTCATTTATCGACAGAATCCAATTGAAAATTTTATCTAGATGGTCGAATCAATCAAAGTATTTCAGAATCTCATCTACCTCTTTTCTTACGTCGAGTCCATTGGGGCACTTTTTCTCTCCAGTAGATTCCATTCAAAAAATTATTCTTTTTTAAATATTATACCTAGGCACACAGAAAATATTTTTGCTTTTATATTGTTTACATTTTTAATGTTAGCAAATAAAAATTGTCCATATACTACGATTCACTACGAGTTATTAATATTTAAAAAAGTGATGCATTTTTATCGCTGAATTAGCTTCAAGTGGAAAGGTCAGGTTTTGGTTAGCCCGAGAGGAAAGCGTGTCGACGGTCGAGAGTAGAAAAAGTCGAGATATAGTAAAACAGTAGTAAAATCCCTATTTTGAAGCCATCCTGCAATATTGATCACTCATCAAGAGAAACTTTCTCTAATAGATTTTTTTATTAGATCTTCCTAGCTCTTTTAAATAAGTAAAACAACAATTTGGAATTCATTTATCGACAGAATCCAATTGAAAATTTTATCTAGATGGTCGAATCAATCAAAGTATTTCAGAATCTCATCTACCTCTTTTCTTACGTCGAGTCCATTGGGGCACTTTTTCTCTCCAGTAGATTCCATTCAAAAAATTATTCTTTTTTAAATATTATACCTAGGCACACCGAAAATATTTTCGCTTTTATATTATTTATAATTTTAATGTTAGAAAATAAAAATTGTCCTTATACTACGATTCACTACGAGTTATTAATATTTTAAAAAATGATGAATTTTTATCGTTGAATTATCTTTGAGTGGAAAGGTCAGGTTTTGGTTAGCCCAAGAGGAAAGCGTGTCGACGGTCGAGAGTATAAAATGTAGATATATAGTCAGCCAGTAGTAAAATCTGTATTGTGAAGCCATCCTACAATATTGATCACTGGTCAAGAAAAACTTTATTTAACAGATTATTTCATTAGATATTCTTAGCTTGTTTAAATAAGTGAAACAACAATTTGGAATTTATTTATCGAGAGAATCCAATTGAAAACTTTATCTAGATGGTCGAATTAATCGAAGTATGTCAGAATCTTATCTACCTCTTTTCTTTCCTCGAGTACATTGAGGCACTTTTTCTCTCCAGTAGATTCCATTCAAAAAATTATTCTTTTTTAAATATTATACCTAGGCACACCGAAAATATTTTCGCTTTTATATTATTTATAATTTTAATGTTAGAAAATAAAAATTGTCCTTATACTACGATTCACTACGAGTTATTAATATTTTAAAAAATGATGAATTTTTATCGTTGAATTATCTTTGAGTGGAAAGGTCAGGTTTTGGTTAGCCCAAGAGGAAAGCGTGTCGACGGTCGAGAGTATAAAATGTAGAGATATAGTCAGCCAGTAGTAAAATCTGTATTGTGAAGCCATCCTGCAATATTGATCACTGGTCAAGAAAAACTTTATTTAACAGATTATTTCATTAGATATTCCTAGCTTGTTTGAATAAGTGAAACAACAATTTGGAATTCATTTATCGAGAGAATCCAATTGAAAACTTTATCTAGATGGTCGAATTAATCAAAGTATTCCAGAATCTTATCTAGCTCTTTTCTTACGTCGAGTCCATTGAGGCACTTTTTCTCTCCAGTAGAGATAAAAGCCCTTTTATTATTCATAGGATCTATTGTCCGAAATTCTCTAGTGGCCGGTATATATTTTTCCTATCTGGACAATATATCGATTTCTTTTATTGAGGTCCGGATGCGACTCGAGAGGTTAGACTTCAAAGTCGGAAAATAAGACTCAAAAGTTTAAATTGTATTTGATATTTTTAATTATTTGAATATAAAGTTTTTTTCTGTATTACAAACAAGTTAATACAAATTTCAAACAGTTTCCCAACATTAGCCAAACTGATTAACAATGTTTAAATTTTTTTAACTTTTTGTGTGAAATTTTTTTTTCTCAACTTTTTGGGTAAGGTTTTTTGGAAGTGAATAACCTTGAATAGAAGAAAAGCAAGAAACCATTTTTTTGGTTGAGATATTACGGAAAATAGGAAAATAGGAAAATAGGATGCGTAAAAAGTAAAAAAATATTTTGGCTTAGAGCTTGAAAATATTAACGTAAAAGAAACATTAATAGAATTAAAAATATAAACCCACTTTTTTGCAAAAAAAATTTAATCATATTTTAAGAAAATAAGTAATAATAATTTGTTTTTAAAGTTCTATAAATATGCTTTTTATAAGATTTTCGAAAGAATTAAAAAAAGATTTTTGAATATTTCAGATCGGTCGAAAGAGAATCAAGAAAACTTTAAAAAAGATTTTTTATTTTACTATATTTTACAAAGTATTATAAGAAATTCGGTTTATTTTAAAAAATGTTTAAGACTTTTAGATGTTTGAAACAAAATAATCAAAAAACATTTGATAAATTTTCATAACTTTGTCCAAGTTTTAAAATATTTTTAATCTCTTCTAAACCTCATAAGTTCCTGAAACTATTTTGAAATCACTCACATCTCTCTTAAAATTTTCAAAAATCATTTTAAATTTAAAAATCATTGTTAAATTCTGCAAATTTTCGCAGGAATTTCCATTGAATGTGTGTACTTTCTTCAAAAGCTTTAAATATTCTTCTCAAGCTTCTACAGTTTTTGTTTGAAGTCTTTAAGAATATACGTTTACTTTTTCCAATTTTTAAAATATTTTCAACTTTTTAAAATTATTTTTAAACTTCTTCCAATCTCCTAAATATTTTTTCAATTCACGCGACATTTTTTTAAATTTTCTAATCTTTATTTCTTTAATATTACTTCAAAATCTTGCACGCCTGACATTTTTTTTAATTCCGCAAAATTACCATAAAATTGCTTCAAAAGCTTTCAGATTCATCTTTAAAAGTTTTAGTAATCGTTTGAAATTTTGTAAAATCTTTTTAAGCATTCTCTTGAATTTAATTTTTGAAAATAAGATTCATAAAAAGTTCCTTCCTAAAAATTTCAATTTGTTAATTTTTTCATTCTTTACGAGGTTTAATTCTTTGTCAGGTGTTTTGAAATTTATTTCAATTTTATTTTTAAATAACTTTTTTAAATAAAAATCACTTGCCACTTTCCCAGGAATCTTACAACTTTATTTTTCATTCTTGTGGAAAAATTCAGTTTTCCTGCATATTTTTTCAATTAGGCAGTAATAACTTTCGAGTTTAGAAATTCATTTTAAATAAAGGAAATTGTTGTATGAAAACAAAAACCAAAGCATTTTTTTCTGAGTGATTATCTTTAATCAACATTTTATTCTTCTTCTTTATTCATAATGTGTCCCCTAAGGGTTTACATGACTTCCATTCCATACCACGTACATAATAAACAGAAAGAAAA
>JAAAKG020145804.1:0-10807 GCA_010014905.2 Druon quercuslanigerum | reverse complement strand
GTAGGTCGTTCCCGCATGAGTTGGACAACTAGATAGTATGTGTCCTAGATGCTCGGGGTGTGCATGGCACGCCCTGCTGCTATCATCGGGAATGTTTTGGCTAAAAATGTGGGGACTGTATGTTAATGTGGAAATGACACCATCTTGACATGCCCAAAATGAAACCCTCCGTGCCCGACTTCAATCCGGGTGATTTAAGGAAAGCAAAAGTTAGCTCATACGACATTGACTGATCCTCCACATTTCTGTGGAAGATGCTGTGCATTCTATTATCGAGGAGCTGTTCCCGGAAGTTTTTCTCCTGTGCTTTATGAATCCGGGCTTTCAGGAGTAAGTACTCGAAATAGATAAGATTTGATGCATTCTGCCCACTCCTGATACTGAAGTTCAGTCCGAGTGTTTCAGCAGCCTCCTCCGCTGCTTTGTACAGAATCGCTCCTTTGCCCACTTATTCATGCTTCCTGAACATTTTAAGAAGAGGATCTCTTCTATTTGCGACTCTATGTGCGGTACCTCAAATGATCCTGTTGCGAAGACGTTCTACATGCAATATTCCGAGCCCATCTCGACGGCGTGAGATGTAGAGTCGCGGAACAGAAGACTTAATATGCATGCTTTTGTTTATGTGCATAACCTTTCGTGTTCCGATATCAAGGGGTCTGAGCTCGTTCTTTGTCCATGGAACCACTCCACCGGCAGTTCGGAAGACCAAATCTGCCGGATGAGCCGTTTATATCTGTTTCGGAGAGTATCCTTTACATATGTCACGTCCTGAATGCGGCTCTGTGGCACGCCCAGGTACGTATAAGTCTCTCCAGCTCAAATGTGTCGTATAGCGCTTCTATCGACGAGCTCAGGGTCTTTAGAGATGCCATTAAGTTTTCCTCGCTTCAAATAAACCTTGGCGCATTTTTATAACAAAAATTCCATTCCTATTTCCTTAGTGTATCATTCGACAATCCCTGAAGCCCTTGATACCATCTTTCTCGGAGAGGAATAGTTGTTCATACCTCTCAATACTTTTTTCACCTCCTCGCTAGTGATGGTTGGACATTCTTCCTCAGATGTTGTTATGAGGGCATCACACAGCTCCTTGAAGCTATTTATGTTCTCTGAGTCTTCGTCCAGTCTATGTTGCACTTCGTAGACTTCTCTCCAAAAGACTTCGACCTACTCTGGTTTGCGCGGGTGGTCGACTGCAACTGGAGGGTCTTGGAAGAGTCGACATGGGTCAGAGAGAAACTTTCGGTTTTCTCGTACCCACCTCTCTCTCCGCTCTAGACTTCTCTTAGCGTCAGATAGTATCCGTATTCTCTCAGAAAAATATTTTGTCTGATGGTCAGCAGCTTTGACTCTTCATCTATTTCAGCCATATCCTTAGGCTTGGGAGAAACCTAGGTGTTGATGTTTCTCCGGGTCATAAAGCATAGCTCGTCCTCTATCGGATGCCTGCTCACGGTTGGTCTTGTCACCTCTCTTTTTCTGCTGAAGGCTTGTTCTGGCTCTGGTAGAGTAGGAATTGACGCGAAAAGTATGATAGCTCTGGGTGTTTCTCGCACCACAGAGCATGCAGTCATGCCACGGAGTTCTCTCGTTCAGAGGTTACACTCGCATCGTAGCATTCTAGCAAGTCGTGATTTTGTCGCTCCGTCCACCTAAAAGCCCCAAGATTTCGCCGATCCGTTGCATTGAAACCCTCTTCATTGGCTCCCCCAGCTCTAGAGTGGGCGGCATTGTTAAACAACCGTACTTACTACAACTATGTTTGGTGTTATCATTGTTGATCCCACGAAAATCTAAGGAAAAGGGTTCGTTCATCCTTGTAGAGCCCCACATACTAGGATAAGGTTGAGTACTCTGAAAGGTCGCCCGGTATCTGAGAGTCACCGTTCAAGACACCTCACCCCGGTGCCATTCAGCTTTCGGTACGGTTTTCACGCCTCCGCTTGGGGGTTAATTCCTTCGGGACCACTCCTGGACATTTGTCTATAACTGCCTATTAATTTTTTGTAACCATATTCAGCAGAAACCCTTGGTACAGGGACCCTCTATCCGCAACCCGAGGACGCGTTCGGTGGCTTTCTCATAGGCCCTTCGGTTTGATTCTAGAGGAATCAATATATATATAAATTTAAAAAAAACCAGACTTAAGGAACGTAACATTCTTCAAATCATATAAGTTTTTTTACACAATAAAAAGACAGCGGTCATTTCTCGGTGTTTTCACGATAAAATTGTTAAATTTTCTAGGTTAAGTCAAGATCATGGAATGATGGTTGTACGTGAACAAATAAGTTTATTAGTATTCCATTCCAATTAATTTGATATCACAATTTGTTTCTGATTGTAATCAATTATTGTATTAAAAACAACATGAATAAGTACTTTTAAACAAAAATAAATTAGAACTTAATTAGACTAAAAGCAGATAATCTAAAAAATCTAGGATTTCTTCTTCCTAGATTCAGCTCTTTCTGGATCAATGCTGCCTGTGCTGCAGTTTCTTTCACGATTTTCTGCTTTTTACCTTGAAGCTGTAAAATATCATGTCTTTTCCGTTTACTTTGTGACGTTGCAAAATTCTTGCAACTCACAAAGAATGATTAATTAATTTTTATTTAAAATTGAAAGATTTTTATGGCAATTTAGAGATTTTATTTTAAAAGGTCGGAAGTCGCGGCTGTGGTACGGAAACTCCATGACTAGGGCTATCATTAAGAAATATAATTTTAAGGGCTTATTCTGTTCGTTTTTCTTATTTTAACGATGCGGATGCGGACTCGTGAGGCATCGTGGGACCGCTTTTCTGCCTGTACTCGCCTCTCAGGAAATTATCTAAACACGACCGTTAATGGAAATCATGTTAGATTGCCGGCCAGGTCGGAAATAACGTTGCTTGTTATTGAGGATCCGGAACGACTTATCTACCTGGAGTACTACCTTTTTGAGAGTATAGACGAATATCCTAAAGCAATCATGACACCGATGGAGGGAAGGAAAGATGGAGTTCGAAAATCCGAGGGTACTGAGCTCCTTTTGACCATAAGGCTCTGCACGATAGACCCAGCACCTCGTCTCTGTAGCAGCCTCTCCACCAATCCAAACGCCGGAACGAAGGAGGAGAAGAAACGCGAAAGCAGAGTCCCAGAGTGTCGTCGCCAAGCTTGCTCTTCTCTGCCGACCACCGCCGCAACGACAGCACCTAATTTTAGTACTGCGTAGTGTGCATTTTAATATTGTGTAACGACCAACGGACTATTGACCCGTTTTTTCTTCCTGGGCTGCGCTGAATCCAGAAAGTAAGAATTCCATCTTTCATACGAAAATAAGGTAATCTCCGCTCGACATGTGGCCATAAAGACTATGAAACATTCTATAAATTTTAACAATGGCGTCAATTGTGGTCGGGACGGAAGTTCCCTAACTGGGCTTTTCTTTCATTTTATATTGATCTCAGTGCAATGTATTTTACCATGTTAAGTGATAACTTTTCCTCTCTTTTGCGAAATGTTTCCCCCTGTCTAATTTGTGAACTGAGCTCCGGTCAAGTAAAGCATTAACAAGAGTGAATCTCGGAATTTGACCCCAGTGATCACGGTTATTTTCATTCTTATTTGACATGATTTATTTTACCCTCGGTGATTTTTGTGTGTAATATATGAACCCCATCATGTACGAATCCTGAAATTTAACCTCTCCTGTCAGCCAGTCAAGCATGGTCAATTATTCGTACCCTTGTTAAGTGTTACCCGGAAGCATACTTTATTATAGAGTGACCCTTTTTTTGTGTTAGCAGAAAATTGTGGAAATTAATGGAACTGTGCCCCAGTCGAGAATTTCTGTAATTTCTTTGTTGACCTTCAAATATGAATTCTACTTCGGTAAAATTAAAGCATGGTTTGATGAGTCACTCATTAGTATAACTCAGTCGCAAGCGTTTTCTCCTGCTTCCCCCCCTTTTGAGTATGTTGAAGCGTCTAGAAGATATAAGCGTCGTGAATTGTGTGATTTTCGGAATAGTTTAATTTAGTTAAATGAATTATTGAATCATGTAATTATTATCATGTGATTATTGAATTTTGTGATTCCTTTTGATATGTCTTGATTTCATTCAATAATGTCTCGAATTTGGGTATGTTACAGGATTGTGTAGTTTTTCCGAAATCTAATAATTTGATTTGATAACTCTTTAATCAATAAAAAAGGAAAGGGTTTATTATGTAATTTCGAATCAGTTTTGAAATGTTAGTCGAGCTTTTATTCTTAATATTATCGTTACTGAACATGGGCGAGTTGAACGTGATCTCCTCGATTCTATTTGTTGTTCTTTGTGTGTAGTATCCGAGGTAGAGGACTTATGTGAGTAGTATTTGACAATTATTACTCGGTCATAGGAGGCACAATAATAGGTTTTGCGACGATTTAGGATATTACTGATTATTTCAATAAGGCTATAAGTGTCTTGTTTTTGGGGTTACTGCTAGTTTCATTCAGACTAGGCTGTAGCCATTTCTTGCTTTTTTTTGGAGGTTATTACTAGTTTGCTTCAAACTAGGCTATAACCATTTCTCATTTTGAGGTTATTACTGGTTTAATTCGGACTAGACTATGACCATTACTGATTTAAGTCACTATTGTTCAAATTGTGATTTAATCAAATTTTGAGGTTATGTTGTACCAAATTATTGTGTGTCTGGGACTGAGGCTATGAATTACGTCAAGCTATTATCCTGTTAAGTATTGATTTTCCTTTTTTTCATCACGAAAGACCATGTCGAGAATAAATTGATTAAAGGTTCAACTCGCGCCAGTGTTGAGATTTAGATTCCCTAGTATTATTGAAAATTGCCTAGCATGGAGTTCCGGGTAGAGAAGCCTAACTTCTCGGAGTTAGCTTAGGATTTAAGATCTGATTAGCATTCAAGATTAGTTAGCTCATCCTATTAATCGAATTTAGCTGATTTCTTGTCTCCTCTCTTAAATGATTTTGTAAAGATTTCGTTGGCAGACAAAGATGTAAAGTGATGAAGATTTGTTTTTAATTGTTATTCTATTACTTTGGTACGATGATCAAGTTCTGTGAATGGTAAGCCAGGTTAAACTGAGACGTTTTAAATTTATTTGATTTGTTTAGCGAACCTTATTTATTTGCGAAACACGCCCAGCTACCGAGTCTGAGCTGACCGTGCGAAACGCCGGTACACTGAGTCCTGAAATTTTAAGTAGGTTAATATTTAAAATAGAATGGTTTGATTTTGGAATTAATTTTGAAATATTATAGTGGTCTCTAGCAGGCCTGGCGCTCAACAAAAACGGCTACGGTTAATTTAATTGGTTTAATGGGTAAGATTATGGATATATTATAAGAATTTTCAGGAAGCGTTGCCGAAGGTATGTGTAGTAATTTTAATTATTTTATGTATAGTCAAATTGCAACATTACAACTTTCATTTTCTTGTTCCAATTTTCTTTCAGTTTCTGTCTCCTTAGACTTCTTTAATTCAATATAGCGAGAACGCGCAGCATGAATAAAATCTTTCGTTATTGGCAACTATTTGACACCCCCAGCAGCTTTGACACTGTGATGCACAGCTCGTAAGCCTATGAGGCTTTATTCTCTTTGGTTTTCAACTACATAATCTTCATTAATGGAGAATCCTCTTTCGGCTGCAGCATTACCATGCGATAAGATAAAAATCATTTTTAATACTGATGATAAATCTGAGCTCTCTTTTCCTGAATTTGATATGAGATTCATCCAAAAATGGTCGAGTCAGGAAGCCTTTCGATCAAAAGCTTGCAAAGCTTCAATGGTACCAGGTAAGTTGCCTAAATATTTGTATTTAATCTTAAATCTGTCTGCTGCTGATCCAGAATCCATTTATTTTCTATGCTCAGGATGTCTGAGCAGAGTGTTAGGGTCCTTCTAGCCACTGAAACACTCTCCAAAATTTCTTTAGGATCAAAACAAGAAATACATTTGGTAAATTTGTACTTCACAGGACTGCGATACATGAGTTTTTGTGTCATAGCAATACAGCACTGAAGAGCGTAAGTTTTAAAATTCTTAATTCGTTCAGGTTCAACCCCCTTCTCGGTGAGAGTATTTTGAGCACCTTTTTTTTGCAAAACCCATATCAACATTACAAACAGAGAGAATATTTTCAGGCTCAGTTATGTCAACACTTTTCACGGAAGTGCTTTTTTTAAGACCTTAGTTTTTACGAAACATTTCGCAATCGTAGTCATGAAACGTGTGAGGTCTCCATATATGAATGGTGCCAGAGGAGCATCAGATTGGACCAATTTCTTCGATTATTCCATTTTTTAAGGCAACTGCTTTCACTTTCCTTTTGAAACACAGAAGTGAAGTGTCTCGTGGTAACGTCATTTGCCATATTGTCCCAATATCTTACCAGTAATTCCATTTGGTTATTTTAAGCAACTGCGTTCAAACTTTCATTGAGCCCTACGACAATATGACTGCAAAATTCTAAAGTTTTTCTGAGCACTTTTTGAAAATGGTGTGCTAGGCCGTGCATAATGGTATATGTTATTTTATCTCTATGCAGTTTTACTTTAGTTGCTATCTGGCTATCCGGAAACATTGCAGGAAAAACAGCTATAGCTTCAGCAGCGCCTCGGAAAGAATTGTGCTTCATCACTGTCGTTAAACACCAAATAATCTCTGACTTTGTGCCACTATCCTTCATCAAGAAATTTTCATCACATTTGCTGGGGTTGAATTCTTAAACAGCGAGCTTGTATCAGCAGTTTTTACTAGAAGGGTTTTCTTGATCTTTGTTGAGTTCTAAAGAAGTCTGAGCAATTAGGCATGAGTCTGAGAAATTAAGCATAAAAAACAATTGAATAGTAATAGCAATAATAACATGAACAATATTTTCTAAATTACTTAGCCGCGGTAAGAAATAATTTACTTTAAGGCTATTATTTTGATGTTATAATTTTGCAACGTGATTCTTTCCTTTGGCATGACTTCTGAGAGCTACCTTGCCCATTGAACATGTGTCAATACTTCTTTTTTAAACAGGGCAAAAGGTTTTGGTTTTGTAAACATCTTCTGCAGTCAAAGGAAACTCTACCTTATAAGTTGAGTTGTAGCTCGCGACACTCGGTATTCGACCCATTGCTACATCGGGAGTCTAAAATAATCTTTTATAGCATCAAGAGGTAGACGAATAAAAAAATAAAGAACTTCAATGTGATAAAAAAAAAGAAAAAAATATTTCTAAACGTATACTTCCTCAATTTATGTCAAATTGATAGATTATTCACTGTAGTATATTGTTAATGTGGCCACTGGACTCGATTTTTTAATTTCTCTGACATTTCTCGGAAAATTCTATATTGTCAACATTTTTCTTAAGAGAAATGTGCGTCATGCATTAGTTATTATTTTTTTAACTGGAAGGTGGACATCATTTATTTTTAACATTTTTATTGAGTTGCGAAAAAATTTTGGGGAACTTTGTGAAATTATTCAGTTTTCAAAGAATTGATAATTCGTAGATTTATAATTAGGCGACACTAAAAACTTAGACTTTTTAAATTGAAAACAAATGGTTTTTTTAATAATTGTGAATCTGCAAAATTTTCGGGAATGCTAAATTTTCAATTTTGGACCTCACAATTTCCATTATATCATTTTGTTTACATTTTTCAAAATATAACCCACAATTTGACAAGTATTATTCCTAAAAGATTTGGATTGTTTCCAATTTAAAAATTATGACATTTTGAACATTTAAGAGAATAGTTACATTTTGAATGTTAACAATTTCAAATTCCTAAATTTTTGTTGAGTCTGAAGGAAGTGAATTTTGTTTTTAATTTGTTTCTGAATTGGTCATTCTAAATTGTTTTAGTTTTAACAAATTTATTAATATGCTAACTGATTTGAAGTGGTGGCTACAAGACTCAATTTTTAAATTTACATAAATAACATTTCCCTGACTTTTAGACGAATTTCCCTGGCATACAAGTATTTTAAAAGCCCTAAATTCCCTGAAATGTGGCCATATTGATTTTACTTAAAAACCAAATTTTAAAAAATGTTTTCAGAACTTGGCTTGGATACTTTCTGTGGCAGAAATATGGACAGTCAAAATTGTAAAAAAAAATATTGAAAGTATAGTCACAGAGAAAATGGAAAACAGATTTAAGCTACCTGCCCGCGCCTGCCCGTTCTTGTTTACATATTGCTTTCTATCATGGGCGCTATATAACCGCGCACTCTCCGTGTTGCTAGGTTGAACGGAGCTCGTAAGGCAGGTAAAGTACCCGGAGAGAAATACACTATAATATGCGCGCCGACTAAGGACTCAGGCTGTGGTCACTCAATGCTTTAAGAGTGCACGCCTATATTCGACGGTAGCGCCATCAAACGAGCCCGCAGGTTTTTAAGATAAGATAATAGATGCTTGAGGTTATATCCAGATGATTTTTAGATAACCTAATTTAAAAACTTAATCAATTTAAAAAAACAACAAATAGAAAAACAAATAGAAATACCTAAATAATTACTGGAATAATTATTTATGTATTTCCATTTGTTTTTCCATTGATTTTTCCAGAAAAACGCGTTTCAAGGAAAAAGCTAAGATAATAGAAGTATGTTTAAAAGCAGTTTTTATTAAAAACTTGTAATCATTTTTACAAATTACAAATTGCAAATTTAAGTTCGTGAATAAAATTTTTCTATAAATTGTAAAAATACACTTTCTTTGTTGTAAAATATAAATAAGAAGGTTTTAACTTTTATTACTTACACACAAGGTGTCCAGCGATTCTTAGGAATAAAAATAAAGGACATTTTCAGGTTTCGCGGCGAGTTGATGAACAGTTTAGAACTGAACACCTTTGTTTATCACTTGATTTACCCATTTTTAACAGCACAAACGAACAAAAAATTTCACATGTTTAGCGTCATTTGATGTTGGATGCGCGTTTGGTAAACAACGAAGAAGTAAGAAAGATAGACCAACAGAGCCATCTAACGAGTCCGCAAAACAGGACCAGAATATGTGCGATGACGGTTGACTATACTAGTGATCACAGCCTGGTATATATAGTTCTCTCGTAAACACCGCGCCTGGTGGCAAAAATCGGAACGTAACCTAATAAACACACTCATATGCCCTGCGACTATAGATAAAGTAAAACTCACTTTTCTAAGTTGACCAAAAATATCAAAATAAAGAAAACTTGAGTTTCCCTGTGATCAGAAGTAAATTTCCGGTCATTAATAAAATTCCCGCTTTTTCCCCGGCCAATAAAATTCCCGGTCATTTCCCGGTCTTTCCAGGTTTCCAGGTCAAGTCGCCACCCAGTTTTGGCTTTTTTATGTATGTTTATTATCTTGTGTGTGTGGCGTTGTGTTTGTCTCTCGCCATTTATCAGAAAAAAATTAATATTTTGAATCGTCGGTCTCAGTCGCTGGCATTGGAACCAGCATTTTTTAGGATCATGGATTCTTATAAATGGGCACTCCAGTAAGAACGTTGGTTTCTTATGGGGCTCTACAGGATGAATACTTGCTCTTAAGTATGAATGTTGGATCCCTCTAAAGGGGCTCTTCAGGATGAATGTTGGATCCCTGTAAACGGACTCTCCAGGTTGAATGTTGGATTCCTATAGGGCTCTCCAATGTGATTGTCGGATCGCGAATTATGACGAATGCGCAAGCAGAATATAAAGTTCTAAATCTACGACTGATAACGAATCTACTAATCACTTGCCGCATCACGAGCGTGTTTGGTAGCGAAGTACCAGGTCATGAGTGCTTGTGGGTGGAAGATGGGTCATTTTAAATAATAATAATAATTATTATTATTACACCATTAAGCCGTTTCCCTTTCGGGGTAGGCGTGACTCGCTCGGTAGGGAGGGGAGTAGTGTGAGGAAGGGGTTATAAATTTTTTTTTTAATAAACAATAAAGTGCACGGCCATTAACTTTACCTAAATATTCTTCGATTTATTCGGTGTGCGTGTATAAAGGACCTTAGGGACTAATTAAATACATACAAATGTATCAAAATTGAAATGTTACATTGCTAACCTTGGAGTGCGCCAAGAACTGAAAGAGCATTTCTGCCTATTACTTTTGATTTATCTATTGTTAATACTCCTTTCTATACAATGTTCTCTTCTATTTTCTTTTTTTTGCTCCCTTCAAGAAGAAATATACTATAGGAAGAGTAACTGATAAATCAAATTAATTACTTGAACGGATTAAAAAATTTCGAAATCAAACATTCTCCTTTTACTTCTTCTTGCTTTTTCCTAAAGTTAGGGTATGATGTTGCGATTGTTGAGCAACCTGGACCTTTCGACGGTTGAACTCCTGGATATCATCCTCTAATTTTTTGCGACTCTCCTCAAGCTTTTTCTTTTCCTCTGTATGGTCTTTCTTCAGCTTATCGAACCTGCTGTGTAGCTGCAAAAATAAAATTAAAAGGATAAGAAAATAAAGAAGAAATCACAATATTAAGATCAAAATAATATCAATAGTGGTATAAATTTTTAAAAATAGTATCAAGATTATATAATAAATCTTTTAAATAATTAACTCTAATTTGTGATATATATTTCTTTAGCGACAAAAAATTATATTAACGGGTATAGGTATAGTAAAATGCATAAAATAAACGTATGACGTGGCCCAAACAACCGTAAGATTTCCCGCCCTCAGTGGACACGTCTGGCTACGACCCCCCCCCCCCCTCCCCCCCGCACCCCCCCCCCCCCGCACCCTTACCCTTAAACTCTCGGAGTGAGGAACAAAGA
>JAAAKG020145803.1:0-10808 GCA_010014905.2 Druon quercuslanigerum | reverse complement strand
CGACAAAAAGTAAGAAAACGAATTGATAGACACAAGTGGTTCACTTAAATAAGAGATATAAATTTGTTATAATTTATAACATTCTCATCATTTGTGATTGAGAAATTAGAATTATCCGAAAATTTTTTATTTTACGGTTTTAAACATAATTTTAAGCATAATTTAAAATATAAAGATATTGAAGATAATACAAATATGGTACTTAAAAGAGGTTTTTCACAAAGTATCAATCAATTTTGCATAATTAATAAAATACATAATTGGGAAAACGTTCCGGGCACAAAGTATAAATATCCGAGCGCGAAGCGCGAGATCCAATATACGCGCGCCATAGGCGCGCTCAAACTTGCGGGCGAAGCGAGCTGCGCGCGTAGCGCGCGATGAGAATGTGCCCGCACGGCGGGCAGATTTTTACTATGAAAGAGATGAAAATATTTTTCCGATAAAATGTAATTAAATTTTTTTATTCGTAGCTACTCCTAGTCTGTAAATACGTTAAGAAATCCTGTTATTCTCTGAGTATACTACAGATTACTTTGAAAAGATGAATTTTCAATCCAAAAGGATAAAGGTTCAACAAAAACGTTGCGTTTTCTACCTTTGAAACATAAAGTTGAATCTTCAAGCTAACAATTTGCATTTTCTTATTTAAATGTTTTAATCTAAATAGTTAAACTTTTAAGTTAAAAAACGAATTACCCAGAAGCTAGTTAATTTTTCAATGGAAAGAATTAATTCTCAATAAAATATTTTAATTTTTGTGCAAAACTGCTAAATTCTTCGGTGAAAAAGGCTCGTTTTTACAAAATATTTAAATTTGAATCAAAAAGGCTGAATTCTCTATACAAAATTTAACAGTTGAAGCTTAAGCAAAAAAAATTTTAATTTGAAATATAAAAATTGTCTAATTGTGCCAAAAAAGGCGAATATTCAACAGAGTAGTGTAATCCTTTTGTCAAAATTAATTAAATTTCAATCAGATAGCTGAATTTTGAACAAAACAGAATACAATTTTCAAAAAAAAATACGAATTTTTTGAAAAATTACATGCATATTCTAACATATGGTTGAATTTTTCAATGAGAAAATATGAATTTTCGACCAAACTGATAGTTACAGTTTTAGTTTAAAAGAATAATTTCCAAACCTAAAAATGTAACTAGATGTAAATGTGTCAATGTAAAATATGTAAATATGTGAATGAAAAATATTTAAATATGTAAACATGTAAATAAATGTAAAATTTGATAGTATGCTAAAAAAGTTGATATCATTATAAAATCATTATCTGCTTTGGATTGTTCATCAGGATAGCGTATGCATCGATAAGTAGAGAAAAGCCGTTGCTGTGTGGCATATCGTTGAGGTATGAGAAAATCTTTCTAGATTTTTCAGATCGAAAAAATGTTTCATTCCACCAATTCACACTCCATACATTGAATACTTGATTTTTAAAATTTTATATTGAATTATCATTTTTTGTTGCTTTATGTTTTTAATTGATTTATATTTGTTCCCTTAAGGTAGTTGTCGTGCCAAAAGTCAGACATTTGAAAAATAGGTTTTCTTTGATTTTAAGAATCAAAATATTATACATGATGTAATTTCAAATAAAAAACATTACTTTTGAATAAATGTATTAAAATTCACAACAAAATGAAACATTAGTTCCAGGCACGTTTTTTGTATTTGAATTTTTTCTGACCATCACTTCTTACCAATTTTTGAAAAATAATTCCATTTTAATAAATAACGAATAATTTTTTCCGGGAAAACATTTCTACAATTCTATTGTATTCCACTTTAAAAAATACCTAATTAATGGTAAAATAATATATTTTGTTTAAAAAGTGTTTTCCTAAACGTAGTTGTTCTAATGATTTCAGCCATTAATATTCTATTTTTCAAATTCCAAAAAAAAAAAATAAGAGAAAATTCAATTGCAAAAACATGGTTAAAACTAATGTTTCTGTGTGTATAAATTAAAAATTTTTTCATACAAAAGCATTTTTTTTATTCGAAATGTCATCAGCTATAATATTTTGATTCTTAAAATCTTAGAAAAACTGTTTTTTTCATATATCTCACATGTGGCACGTAAAATACTTTAAATTGTAGCGTCCACACACATTTCTTCAAAAATTAGCCAAACTTTGGAAAGCGCTAAAAAATCAGAAAGCTTATTTTTCATTATTTTAATGAAGAAATAAATACTTGTCACACGAATTTTCATTAAAATTGAATCTAATGCGTGCCTTAACAAATGTATTACGATTGATTTGTTTTCAATCATTAAGTATAACTTCTAAAGTTGCAAATTTCCTCACAATGCAAAAAAAAAAAGAAACAAATTGTCAACAAAATCGTTAAACTTTTTACTGCACAGATAAATCTTTAAAAGAGATGAAGTTTTTGGAGAACAGAAGAAAAAGAAGAATTTTCAAAAAAAAAAAATAAAGAGAAAAATAGGGCGAAAAGATCGTTAAGTCTAAAATTTAAGTGTTACTTCAAAACTCTTTAATTGACTATTCAAGTATACCCTTGAAGGTGCATCTTTCGTACAACTTTCACACTTTGTTAAAATTTATTAACAGGAGATTTAATAAACATTATCAAAAACCTAATGTTGCTAGTTATATAGATATATGTAGCGGAGGCTTTTTAGATTATACAAACTGCTCGAATTCTCTTACTTGGTTAATATATTTATGTTATTTTTTATATCAGAAACGCTAATTATAATCTACATTTTTTGTAAATATAAGCAATATTTAAAAGAACATAATAATATTGATGTTCGACTTTTACAGGTGTTAAACCATCGTCTGATTGAGATAAAAAAAGGATGGAAAAAAGATATACTTCAAAAAATTGTAGGCTGGCCATTACACCCTGCGAATAGGGATTTCTTCTTGTTATCATAAATATTTTTCGGTCATTTCTCGAAAGCTAAATTAATAAATTTGCAACTTTTACTCATTTTTAACTTTGTTTAAATAATAGAAAAATTTCTTGGTCCATAAATGACGCAAACCGAACTATTTACATACTTAATCTACGTCACTTTTGTTTGTTCACGTTAAAAATAATTATAGAGAAAAATGATGAAATTTTCGTACACATAACAGCACATATGATACAAAACTCCTCTCATCTTGAATCATCTTTAATAAAAATTTCGAAATTTGAGGTTTGAAATCACAAAGGAGGTTTATCTGATTCTTTTTTATTTTATCATGCCGGTTTCAAAGTTAGATACTGTTTTGCAATCATATATTCAAAACTGCGAAAACTTCGTGATAAATTTATTTTTCTGTAAAAACAGACCAATTCTCGTCGAGCGGCCTTTAACTATTAACGGATTAGTTTATCTTTTCAAGTTGTTTATTTTCTATTCAAAGTAATTTTATATTTTTATTATTTTGACTTATTTTGTTTAACTTTCCTATCCCCTCACGGTATAATTAATTTACATATATTTGCACATCTTACATTTGCAAAATTAAAAATATTAATTTTTGAATTTTACACGTGTTTCAATTCTCCAATTATCTTAGCATTAAAAATATTAATTTGCAATTAGAAAATATACAAAGTGAGACAACTGAGAGATTTACAGTTGACGACATTCAAACTAAGCTATAAGGATAAAACAATTTAGAATTTTTGAACTTCAAAATTATATTAATTACACATTATTCTTAAGAAAGCACAACAAAATTTCTTTTGTTTTAATTAATTTAGATTTAATTTATCTTTTAGCCATTCAAAGATCAAAAGTTTTAATTCACATTTAACGAAAACTGTCTGCGTTATCCACCTTGCTTAAAATGAAAATCTGGCTAAAATATAAATTCCATAAAAATAAGCACTTAAATTATTTCTTATTTTATTATTTACTAAGAAGACCTTAAAATTATTCTTGTTTCAATAATAATTTAAGTCCATATAAAATTAAACAAAGAAAAATATCCTAATTTCAAACTTAAATAGTTAACAAAGTGTGTTTAGACATTCTGTTAGGTCTTTTTCTGTGCAAAATTTTGGCACTGAGAATTTTTGACTTTGGCGTTTGTGTCGTTTTTTACTGTAACTTGTGCAATCGGAAACTATACTTATTTTAAAATTATGCAATTTAAAGTTTTAAGTTAGAATCTTAGAGCAAACATAAAATTTATGTGCTGGTACATGCTCAGAATGAATATCTTCCCTGATACCAGCATTTGATTAGTAAACTTTATTAATTTTACATCTGGACCTTTAAGCTAATCAAGAAAGAGGTAAGAGTTCAAATATAAATTAAAGAAATAGCCCGCTCGGGTGCACATTTTCATCGCTAGCTTCGAGCGCGGCTCGCTTCGTTTACAAGTTTGAGCACCTTGGCTCTCGCGCTTCGCGCTTGATAATTTCTTTACCTCACGCTTTTCGCTCAGTCTGCAGTTCTTTTAAAACTAAACGTAAAAAAAGTCGACAGCTGTAAGTTACTGATCGTGAATTCTCTTTCGCTAAAGCTCCTTGTGCTTCAACGAAGACATTCTCATTACGTATCTCGTGTTTCGGACTCGACTTTGTCTGAAATTTAAATTTTTCTACACTATGTGCAACATTATTATAGGCAATGTCTTGTTGTTGAAATATATGCTTTTTTATTACCGTGTTTTACACATTTTTGTCATGTGTGCATAATTTTTTTATTTTTTTAATGTTATTTTTTAAGATTCAAACTAAAAACATGCATCCTAGCGTAAAGTAGTTTAAAGAAAATTTGTATATATAATGTAGGCAACAAATTTCATTAGGTAAAATGTTTTTATAGCTATTTAAATACACATAATTGTTTATTATTTATTCTTTTTTGCACCTTACATCACGTTTCTGAAAAATTTTATTCTTTTTTTGCCAATCTTATTTTTCAGGATTAAAACAAAAAATACGTGTTCTAGCCAAAAATGATTAATGACAAATTTGTAGATCTTTTTCATTGAAAAAATCTTTCATTTTTAGTTTTTATGTATCTTGTGTTGTTTATATAAAAATTTAGAGTTATTAGGCTAAAAATTTTCAATTTTTGCTTATTATTTTGAATTCTGTAAGTGCTATAACTCGGCTAATTTTTGTTATTGAAAAAAGAAAGTAAGAGAAAATGTTCGTATTTTCAAGTACTACGAATAATCGCACAGAGAATTTTTGAATTTCTAAAAAAGTGAACTTAACTATTTTCGAAATGCGCTCACATTTTGAATTTTTATCCAAAATGTCTGGCTATTGAAATTGATCTTTAGTTTTCGACACTAAAACAGAATACTAAAGGCCAAACTAATAAATTAAGTATCGTTCTCGCGGACAGTTATACAAACAGACAGATAAACAGACGCAAATCTGACAAAAACTGGAGGAGGGGGTTCAAATTTTACACAAATCTAATATCTTTTCTGATGATGATGTAAAAATACATTTTTATTAATTTATTGTTGTATCTTTCTAGAATATGCTGGATTTTGTGAAGATCCACTTAAACCTGATAGCGATTATTCTCATCAGTGTGATTTTACGAGCGAGTAAGTTAAATTTTTGAAAACTTTTTATATGCATGTCTAATTATTTATTATTATACGACTTGATGTAAATATAAAATATACTAACTTTGAACAGGAATAGAATTAAAATAATATTTAAATAAATAATTTAAATCGGCTACAATTTTTTTCCATAATATTTCGTTTTTTCTGTTGTTGACTAATTTACAACCATTTTCAATGACAGGGAATGGAATTTTTTATGAACTTTAACCATTTTTTTTATAAAGCTGAAACTTGGAATCTTTTCCATAAAAAAACAGTTGGAATTTAAAAAAAAATGTCATCGAATTTTTCACAGAAATTCATTTTTTGTAAGTCTGAATTCATAAAACCTTAAATTTTTTGGTGTCAAAAAATATTCACACGCTATATTTCCTATATTTCCACGCGTGGAACCTCCATGCGGAAACCCGCTGGGGGGCCTCATCCTACGAGGGCTCAGCGGGGCTTTTCCACACAGGCTTATTAATTTGTAGTTCTTTTCAAGTAAAATATGTTAAATATTTAATAATAAAATACAGTTCAATACAAATGATGAAAAACGGATAACAAAAGAAAACCAAAATTTCGAAAGTATCGAAACTGCGAGATTTCAGGCGGGATTCTCAAAATACGATCATTTATATTTCTCAACATTAAATTTCAATCAAAGGTACTAAAATAAATATATTTATTTTAATTATATATTTTTAATAAATTTTGAAACTTACCAAGGAAAGTTGAAAATCACGAAAAAAACTCGCTGTTTCGCGACTAGTGTTATTTGCTCTTTATATTATATATCAGATGTTATATTATACTAAATATATTATTATTCGTTCAAAAAAGTTTAAACAGTTATAAATTATAAACAGTACTATAATCTCTATTTGAAAATGCTTACTGTACATTAATCACGATTCAAAATTTGTATACATATCTATTTATTAATGAAATCAGAAACAGCAATTAAGTTATGAACTAAGTTTAAAAATTTAACTATTGCCAATCGGCGTCCAGCCAGCAAGCGCCTGAGCTTTTAATCATACGATTTGCCTGACTAGAGCCTAGTCAGCCCCCGACTGTGGTTTTGAAAAAAAAATTTCCTAGCCAGTCTCTAACCAGCGCACAACTTGGCTCTTAAAAAACAAGCATAGCCCGACCAACCCCTGACGAGAAAGCTTGCTGTAACAGGGCTAACCCACGCAAATACCACACGAGATTTTATATAAAAAATATTAATTTATATAGATACACATCTGTATATCAAAAGCAATAATTTAGTTAAGGGCTTCGTATAATAAAGCTTTACAATATCTATTTGTTTTTTACAGATGCATACAGTTATAAAGATGCACATAACTGGGGCCAAAAATATAAATAATGTAATGGAAAAAATCAATCTCCCATAATTTTAAAAGAAGATGAGAGGGGACTTCCAGCTATTAATAAAACTCTGAAACTTACAAACTTTAATAAATCAGCAACAAACGTGTCCATAAAGAATACGGGTCATACTGGTATCAAGCATTAGTTATTGTTGTTTGTCAATTTAATTCTGCCTTATTTTCTTCATAATTTTTTTCAATTTCCCATCATACAGTTGAACTAAAAGGTCATTGGTCTGGAGAACCTCCATCCGTTAGTGGCGGACCCCTTAATGGGAAGTATGTAATTGAAAAAATCACTTTCCATTGGGACCAACATGAGGTAATTGTTCCGCAAGTTATTAATGCTTTCTAAATTTAAATTAGTGTAATTTCGCTAACTATACTATTTTTATTTTATTACTGCGGTTCAAAAAATTAAGAATTGACACTTTCATTATTAAAATGCAGTATTGTAGAATTTTCACATATACTGACATAATGAGAATGCCATATTGAGAAAGTTGAAAAAAGGCTACATAGAAACACTAGCATCACTGATTGTTTAAAAAATGAAATAACCAAACAATGAGTAAATATTTTGACCTAATGACTTTTGTAAGTGAAACAAATTTGTGTCTATAAATTCATTATTAAAATTTCCAGTAATCTTAATTTAATGATTAATTAATGGAATCATTACTAAAACTCATAATAATCATAATAATACTTATTTTAACCACACGAATAAAAAGTGGACTGGTGGGGATCAAAAGGATGATCAAGGTTATGCAGATTATCCAGCTTAGTAAGTTAAAACTGCTCTGTTCTTATTTTTATTGACCGTAGAAAACAAAAAAATTTCGAAATTTATTTGAATATATTAATTTATTTTCAGTACTATAGATATAGAGATGCACATGTATTTCTATAAAAAAGATTTGAAATCATTTATGAATGCTGAAACACAAAAAGGCGGCCTGGCAGTGATCAACATTGGGCTGAACGTGAGAAATGCATATTAAATAGTTTAAATACTTTATTTAAATCAGCTTTTATTTATTATTTGCGCGAAGCTCTCCACAAATATTGTATAGAAAACACTTAAAATTGGAAAATAAGCCTGCAATTACGCAATTTTGTCACATTCATTTTCACTTATATTCAATTGGGAATGTTTTAAATGAGTAAGAAAGTTCAATGGCATTTCAAAGAATTAAAAATTTTTAATTCCGGATACATTAGGAAAAATTCATAGTAAACACTGAATTAGGTCCAACTTGTTTAGTTACGACAAACCCTTGCGAGCCGCAGTACAGCATATAAAACTGAGATAAAATCGAAGTATAAAACAATTGGGAAAATCTTTTGCAATTCCTTGTATTCGTTTGAAGTTCGCAACTACTTCTTGAAATTTTAAAAAATTCCCTCTGACACTTATAATTCTATCAAGTTCAGGAAAGTAAAAAATGTCCTCAACTTCAATTTTTTGTTAAAACTTGTAGAAGAGGTAGAATATTAAAAAAAATGCGATTAAATATAAACAGCACAAATTTTCCTCTATTGTGTTGCAGAAAAGCAACAAACAAAAATAACAGTAAAGTGTAAATTTATACATTTCAAAAATTTTTTCAATATTTTATTGATAATTTTTTTTTGCTTGGATGTACTTTCTTGTACTTTTTTCTATAAATTATTAAATTGTTTTGTATCTTACCGAAAAAATGGCTTTAGTTTTTTGTGCTTTTATGTAAAAATCTTTCATAAGAGTTTGTCTTTACAAAAAATCCTATTTTATTGACACATTCTTGACATTTTAGAGCAAATTTGGCGAACCCGAACATTGCTTTGACATCCTGGAAAAAAATGTACACAAGGTGAAATCGCCAAATTCAACAGCAGTATTACCTTCGTTTCGCTTAACAGGTTTATTAGGTGATCCTAAACAAGAACCAAAATTTTACTTTTATGAAGGTTCTTTAGACTATCCGCCCTGCTTTGAATCTGTGACTTGGTTTATATCTGAAATTGAATACAGCATTACCCACCAGCTGGTAAGAATCTATATTTCTGGCAAATTTTTACAAAAAATAGTTGAAAATTTCATTTACTACTATTATTTTTATTCGTATTTTTTCTTTCAGGTAGATGAATTCAGCAAAATAAAGTTAGCAGATGGAGACACAACGAATATTAGGCCTTTCCAAGACGGAGACAATATCAAACCTAAGACTGTTTGTACTGATTATGGGAAAGATGAGTAATTCTCAGTAGCCAGCTGCGCTTGGGGAAGGTTTTATGCAGTTTTCCTTACCCTTTGCCAAACGTCCAAGCAAATGCGAACGCTTTAACTAAAAATCCGGCTGCAGACGGTTGCGGTTATATAGTATGGTTATAGAGTTATGGATTTGTTGTATGAAAATTCCTAATGAGAATGTTAATGTAAGTAATAAAATAAAATAAAGTCTTTGGTTATATCAATAATTTGTTTCTGTGTGTTTTTTTAAGTATACACCCTCTAGAGCACAGCTAATAGTGGACCATAGTTCTATTTTCCCAGCAATATTATCTACTTAAAATTTCTTCTTTTCATATAAAATAATATTTTCTGCTTTTTGTATGAAATTAAACATTCCAATTTTTCAACATTTATAAAAAGCATTTTAACGCATTAACGACCAAGAAGGCTTCTACGTCAAAAAATATTAAAATTAGAACAGCAAATTTTTGTCTTGTTTTTTCACATTAAATTGGCGGGAAAACTACACACTTTTTTCAAAAAAGAGCGCACACAAATTGTGTAGTTTGATGTTACATTTTTGTTTTTTATAGTAAAATTTTGTAGCATACAGGGGGTCCTAAAGCTGAAACTAGATTCAGATTTTCGTAATTTAGGAGGTCGCATCCAATATGGCATCCAAATTTTTGAAAAAATATTTGGACCTTGATGAAATTGTCCGCAAATAGTAATTGGTCATCTTGAATTTCGAAAATCTGACACTAGATTCAGATTTAGGGCCCGAAAAAACCTATGAATCGCCACTTTCACCATTATTTGTTGAAATCTAAGTGGAGTCCGCAAACCTATATTTTTTAAAAAATTTTATTAAGACAATCTCCATTATAAAAATTATATCTACGTTTATGGTGAACAGCAAAAATATATTGTCAAACTACACAATTTTTGTGTAATGATAATTGAAATCTTGCGATTTCAAAGTGAAAAAAATCCTAAAGAAAATTTTTTCTTCAAATTTTAAAATTTCTTGACATAAGGGCCGCCATATTTGATAATATAGAGGAGGCATTTCAAATTTGAACTCACTTCCAAAAAAAACTAAACATTTAAAACAGCATCAATAGAAATACTAAGAGCGTGAAATTCAATAGTTAAAAGTATAGTATATATTTAATAAATTTGTTTTCGAACTGGAAATAAGAAAATATTTGCTGATTTTTCAGATTAAAACATATTTTAATTCCACCAATTTATACCTAATTACTTTTACACTTGATTTATTACGTTTACACTGGTTAAACCTTTTAGTTGATTTATAATAATACTTTTAGGTCAGACGATTGGTGATTCCCTTAAATTTTACCGTTCGCAAACATTAATTGAAAAACTAGCCAAACTTTAGCATATGTTTAAAAATAAAAAATTAAATTTAGGCTTGGTTAAAATTGAATTCGTGCTTAAGAGAAAATGAAGCTTTTGATTGTTTTCGTATATTCCATACTCATTTTGGTCTCTCATTAGTCCCATTATCATACGCTCATTGGTCATTAATTTAAGTGATAAATTAATCATTCTAGCCCGAATTTCCATTATATTTAAATCTAATACGTGCCTTTAAAAATGTATTTCTTTCTTATTTTTTTC
>JAAAKG020145802.1:0-10808 GCA_010014905.2 Druon quercuslanigerum | reverse complement strand
AATTAAAAATAATTTGATTGTTTCAATTCAAATAATTTTTTGTGGCTTTTTATGTTTTGAACTAATTACCCGTTAATTTATTCTATTGAAACTTACGATTTCTGTAATTCGTTTAAGTTTTATTAATAAATTAAATCTTAAGAAATAAAAGCTCAATTTTAAAAAAGATATTAAGTAAATATTATTTTAAAGCTTTAGGAAAAGTTATTGTTGAATATTTCTTATATTGTGAGATAATTATTTAATTATTAGTTAAATAATTTTCTTTCCAATACTCAATTAAATAAAGATTAAAATTTACTTTTTTAAAATTTTTAGAAATAGCTTAATTATTTATTCGAAGGTTATTCAATTGAATATTGGATATAATTTGAATGATAAAAGTTTATTACTAATTTTTCAAACAATTCTGATGTTGTGAAATTTGTATCTGCATACAATTTTTAGATTTATGTGTTGATGAGCTTTAATTTTCTATAAAATTAGTGTATAAGGTTACAGATACATCAAACTTTCAGAAATTAAAGTGAAAATTAAAAATAAAAAGTAGCATAAAAATTATTTCATTATCTAAATGAAAATGACAGTTTAATGCTTTTTACGTTATGAATACATTAATTAATTATTACCTGATTTTTTCGAAATATCAAACTGCATAAGGATTGAATCGCAATTCATTGTAATTAAGTCAGATAAATTTATTACTTACTTCTAGTTTATCTAATTACATATTGGTCATGAATTGTATAATAAGAGTTTGTAAATGTTTAAAATACGTCCATTCCAGTTACAATATTTTTGTAAAATTATGAGATGGTAAATGAGCATCTGAATTCTGATTTCAAAATAATTTGCGAATATATTTTTATTTTTCCTGGAATAGTTTAAAACGTTATAAATAACTCAAATTTAAAAAAAAATAGAATAAAGATTATTTGAATGATTCACAGAAAATACTTCTTTATTGCTTTTTATGTTATAAACTTATTAATTACTTATAGCTGTTTAATTTTTTTACGATATGAAATAACGTTAAAATTAAATTTTAATTTTTCTCTATTTAATAGCAAAAATAATTATTTATTTTAAGGCTATATTATTTAATATTTGATATAATTTTCATAATAAAAGTTTACTTATTTTTAAACTATCTGTATTACAATTATTTAGCGATTCATTGTTGTAAGCTGTTTTTTCTGAATTATTTAAGATTTTTAATACAAAATATCTGTTTTATGAATTTTATTAAGTTGGCTGAGTATCGGATCCGAATATTATTTAGAATTATTATTAGCTATTAGAATGAATGAATAATTATTATGGAAAATAGTAAAATAAGTAAAATAAATAAATAAATAAAAAAAAGAATAATAATAAATATAATAATAAATAATTAATAATAAATTATTAAAAATAAGTAAAATAAGTTTAGTAAATTCTGTCTTACCCCCAATGTTTATTTAAGGTGTGTTGCAAATTTGCATCAAATTTCACTATTTCTGTTAAAAGACGAAAGTTTCTATGTCTTTATGTATGGCTGTGTCTATGTCTGTCTCGTTGTGCGCATGATAACTTAAAAAAAAATCTATTCGATTCGCCGTTGGTATACTTTTACAGAGTCGAAAACTGAAGGACAAGTTCATTAGCCAGCAAATTTCGATACAAACTCAAAAAGTGGGCGCATTTAAAAAATTTTTGAGACCTTTTTTTTTTTAAAAAATATCTCTGTTTTTTTTGTACTTAAAAAGATGAACATTTTCTATTAATAACTTTTTTATAAAGCGAAATTTTGAGATTTATGGAAAAATAAAAAATTCATTTTTCGATTAAACTATCCAAGATATGAATAAAAACGTAAATGGATTAAAAAAATCAAGTGTAAAGCATGATATACGTTACGGGAATTCGTGTGTTAAAGCGTAAGGAGCTTTAACCAAAAAAGAATTCACAATCACAAAATTACAAAAAAAACTATTCATCGAGACGAATAGTTTCACGCATTTGCACCGATGGCAGCACTTACCATATACCAAATACAGTGGTGGCCCAACTCAGACGACAATCCACTGTAATAATCCATTTTTCTTATTTTTTGAATTAAAAATTCATCTTTCTTATTTAAAAATTAACTTTTTGTTAAAATTCATCCTTTTCAGGAATTAAACTGCTTTGAACAGGAAATTTATCCTTTTGGATTGAAAAATTAAAATTCTTGGGTTAAAAATTCATATTCCTGATTAAAAATCAACCTTTTAAAACAATTAATTTTTTTCGTCAGAAATTAACATTTTTTAATAGAAAATTCGTACTTTTGGAGGAAAAAATTAAAATTTTTTACTGAAAGTCATATTTCTAATTAAAACCCGATCTTTTTCATTAGAAATTAAACTTTTTAAATAGAAAATTTGTCTTTATGGATTGAAAATTTATCTTGTTTAAACAAAAAGATATATTTCTTATTTAAAAATGAATATTTTGATTAAATTTATACTTTTCTTTAAAAATGTAATTATTATGAATAGAAAATTTATTTTTTTGTACTGCAAATTCATCTTCTTTTGGTCAGAAAGTCATCTTTTTTATTTAAAAAGAGACTTTCTTCTTAAAAACTAAACTGTCTTTAAAAAAGATTCATCTGTTTGGCGTAAAAATTCATCTTTGCGAGTTTAACGTTCAACTATTTTGTCAAATAAGTCATACTTTTTCGTAGAAAATTCGTCATTTTGCATTAATAATTCATCTTTCTTGGTAGAAAAAGCATCTTCGTTATTTAATAATTAAATTTGTTGTCGAAAAATAATCTTTTGCATGTAAAAACGTATACTTTTCTGTTTGAAAAATCATGTTTTTCATTAAAAGTTAACTTAAAAAAAAAACTTTCTTTTTGATTGAAAATTCATCTTTTTCATTTGTAATTTATTGTTTTGTTCTCTTTGTAAAAGACAACAAATTTTGTA
The DNA here is from genome assembly GCA_010014905.2 of Druon quercuslanigerum. NCBI lineage: Eukaryota > Metazoa > Arthropoda > Insecta > Hymenoptera > Cynipidae > Druon > Druon quercuslanigerum. The sequence goes on along the minus strand of JAAAKG020145802.1, from coordinate 7,851 downwards.
TTTTGTTTAAAGTTTCTTCTATTTTCTCTGAAAATTTGAACATTTGTTTGAAAATTTATCTTTTCAAGTTTAATCCGCCACTATTTTGTTAAACAATCACTTTTTTTCGTTAAAAATTGTTAATTTAGCATAAAAGATAATTTCCTTTTCGTAGCAGACATCTTCCATTTTTGCCAGTTAAGAATTCTACGATTTTGTTGAAAAATATTTTTTGTTTTTAAAAATTAAACTGTTATGAATAGAAAATTCGCCTTTTCGTATTGGTCATTCATTTTTGTATCCAAAAATTATTAAAAAATGAACTTTTTTTTGCAAATTCAAAAGACTTCTAAAAAATCGTCTTCCTGTCTTTAAAAATGTCCAAATAGTATTATTTGATACGGTATTTTATATCCTCCTCATTTGGGTCGTGATGATTATTGTCATTCTTCCTCGTAAGATAGAAAGAGGGGGAAGGATTGGTTCTGAAGGGGTCCACCAGAGGGAGTAAGAGAATTCCGGCTTGTAGGGGGAGCCACATAGATCCTCGGTGTAACGAGCGCATAAATTTGCATTCCATTCGCAAGGAACAGCACCGTAGCTTCTGTAAAATGCGCGGTTTCGATTTAAAATTATAAAATAATTTTAGCGAAAATAATGAAAAGATTGGCAAGCAACGTTTCAGAGCAAGTCGGCATGAGAAATGTTTAATAAGCAATAAAAAGGTCTGATTACCGAATAAATGTATCAATGAGATTAGTCAAGCAATGCTTAAGTAGATTAAAGTTAAAATAATTAAATAATGATTATGATCATAGAATATTATATGTAGAATATTTTGACACCAGGAAATACAAATCTTATGTTATTTATCAGATTGGCGACAGAAAAGTCGTTAAACTGGACCGAGCGGAAGACGGTTTTGTATGTCCTTTGTACTGGTAAGATCTCCGGGCAGTTGATTCTACGAAATTATATTCTAAACAATTCGAACGTTTAAACCTTATCACTAGCTTTTTCGTGAGAAGGCGTATCGAGCAAAGGCAACGAAATAGTAATAGCAAGAGAAGGGATATGTAGAGCGAGAAGCGAGATGAAGAGAGCATGTAATTTGACAGAGAGAGAAAGCACATAAGAGCGGGGAGCTAGGGACCGCTGCGACGGTACCAAACCTAATATCAAAAAATGCGAGATGATTCAGTAGAAAAGAGCTCGATTCTGTACTCGGACGCGTCCGGTTTTCTCATTTGCCTTTTTTAAATTTAATATAAATCAATAAATCCAGTATTTTCAATTATATCATTTAAAGTCAATAGTTCTTAATTTATTTACCGAAATTTCTAAAATAATATTCCACAGCAGAAAAGAGGACTTTTCATCGAAAGATTGGATTTCCAAACCCTTAGTTGCGAAACGGACCAGTGGAGATGTTTTTTTTATAGTTTAGAATCCTGAATGAGATAAATCAATCAATAAATTTTACTTGTCACCATTCAAAAACTTGAACTTAATTTCCTTTTTTCGCCAAATTGAACTTTCGCGTGTTACAAGATTTTATGGTGCTAGTTGTGGGAGCTCCCAAATCCTTCGCGAGTAAAAAGTGACTAAAGACTAAATAAAAAAGTGAATAAAACTAAATAAAAGGTGAATAAAAACTAAATAAAAGGTGTCTGGAAGCTGTGTGAAAAGTGACTTAAAACTTAGTGAAAATTCTAAAAGTTCCCCACATGCCAGGAAATTGCCTTTGTGAATAACCAGAGGAATAGAAGAAGGCCGCTATTTCCTATTCATCAACCCACCTTCGAATGTGTCGTCAAGAAAAAGGTTAAAAAGCGGAAGAGCATAGGAAAGGCCGTGAAGAAGAAGAGTGAAGGCCAGGATTGGAAGCGGAAGAGGAACACGGAAGAGTAGCAGAAAAAAGCCTCGGTTCCTCCTCAGAAGGTTTTTTGGGCGGTTTTTTAAACCTGGAGGCCAGGGGGTACGGTTTACTTGTACCAGGAATCGCTGTCAGTAGTCTGTAGGGTTCCGCCAATCATTCGCCTAGATCATTGCAGGCATTGAGGACATCGTGACGAAGAAGTAAGTTGCTGTACCCGAAGAAACTTCATCCCTGTCGCACGATACCGGTAAAAGAAATCTAGGAATTTTGGAATACGAAGTCATCAAAGTACTAAGTCGATTTGCCCAATATTTTATTGTTGCGTTGCGAGCCAATCTTGAGTAGGAATTTATGTTGCAAAATTGATTGAAAAGTATTACCATCTGTAATTTTAATTATTGTGCGAGTGATGAATGAAAAAAAAATTATTAGTGTAAATAAGAGTAGGAATTAAGACTTTTGAGTGTAATTTAAGATATTAAATTTTAAATAATTTAAAAATGCGTACGCAAAGTGGACAAAGCAGTAGAGCAGGGACGGGTGGCCGGGGAGCACGCAGTGTTATCGCCACAAGGGGGGCAGGCGATGCAGAGTTCGCGCGGACACAGGCGGGATCACGTTCGGGTCCAGGCAGCAGGAGAAGGGCGGTAGATGGAGGTAGGTCGGTCGGTAGCCGTGGGGCTGGAACCTCTTGAGGTCCTAGTAGAGAAAATAGAAGTAATCTTGATTTGGATTTTGAGGAAGAAGTTAAACGAAATTTTGTGAATGATTTTGACCTCAGAAGGGAGGAAACCAAAGATCGAATAGAAGTTGAAGTAGGTCGAGAAGTTGGAACGGACAGACCTGTTTCAGTTTATCGCGCACCTGTTCGCTCTGGCGCCGTGCGTTCTTCTAGCTCAGACGGCGGTGGCTCTTCAAGCGGTAGCTCAGGGATATTTGCACCCCCTTTAAAAAGAGCCTGAAAATCCGATTCCATGCAAGGCTGCCCTAGAGTTTCTTCCTAAAAGTTTCAATGGTGAAAACATGCCAGTGGGCAGATTTATCAGTGATTGCTTATTTGCACGAAACTCAATTGCGTCAAAAGATCGACATTATTTATTTTTAATGGTTCGTTCACGAGAAGTAGGAAACGCGTTTTACTCATTACAAGACCGCGACCTTAACAACTTAGAGGATTTGCTTAAACTTTTAAAAAATACATTTACTAAGTACCGAAGTTTGAGCCAATTGAACACGGCTCTTGCTACGGTAGCACATCGTGAGGGAGAAACTGTTTTACAATACGGTTTGAGAGTTAATAAGCTACTAGCGAGCCTCATAGAATTAATTGAAGATAAAAATGATCCCGAAGCTGCACGTTATATGATAAAATCAGCCTGCGATACGGCATGTAAAATTTTTATTATGGGGTTCAAACAAGAATTAGTATGGAGAGTAAGGGTAAGAAGACCGGGAACGTTACAAGAAGCAATAAATAGTGCAAAACAAGCAGAATAAGAGGTAGAATTTTAAGGTTGATTAGACAGAAAGGAAGTTGAAAGGAAGAGTGATCAGAATATAAAATTTGACGAAGCGCGAAGAAATAAAAGATATTTTAATATCAATACGCGTGGTCGTTTCTGACCATATTACAGTGACGCTCGCGCAAGAAAATGTAAGGTAGGTCGTGGCAGAAGCAGAGGAGGAGCGCGGGGTGGTGGTAACAGTAAAGAACCAAGCAAAGGCGAAAGATCGAGACCGACTGAAATCTCCCGTCATAAATGTGGAGAATCAGGGCATTTAGCACGGGGATGTGTGCGCACAGTTAGTTTTGATGGAAGGCGATGCTTTAATTGTAACCAGAGTGGGAATTTCCTTCGCGATTGTAAATATCCACTGAAAAAATTGCCTGAGTGTTTTCTCTGTAGGAAAACAGATCATTTTGCTCGAGATTGTCCTGAAAAAGAAAAGGATAGTCATGATAAAAATAACTTGAATTGTAACTTTTGTAAAAAATCAGGTCACTTGTATGAAAAATGTTTCAAACGTTTAAATATGGTAGCTGTAAATCGGAAAGGTAAAAAGGATCATTTAAACATGAATTAAGTTCGTCTGAATGGTGCGACGGCGAGCTTGACCAAAATGCAGCACCGATCCGACGGGTAGTGTTTAATTTCAACACAGCTGGGAAGGCGTCCTCACCTTACGTTAATTTGAGTAGCAGAAATATTAAAAATGGAAAAGGCACTTTTGTAGTAGATACTGGGGCTGAATTGAATTTAATTAAAAGAAGGAAGGTAAAAACTAATGCACCTGTAGATTTTCATGTTAAATATAATTTATTTGGCATTACAGATCAGCCTCTTAAAACTTCTGGGGAAGTATATATAGATATTAATGGGGTTGCTTGTCTATTCCACATAGGGCCAAACGCTTTTCCTGTGAGTTGCGACGGGATGTTGGGAATGCCTTTCTTAGCTAATTCAGTAATTGTTCTACCGACAAAAATAATAAAACATAAATTAGGTGAATTTCCATTTGTTACACCACCTAAAAAGGGAACAACCCTTATTTTGAAATCAAGAACAAAACAATTAGTAACTTTGCCAATAATTAATACAGATCTGTCCGGAGGTTATTTCCCTTTAATACCAACGGGTCCGGGCGTATATTTAGGAGAGTCTTTAGCAACCGTTAGGGACGGAAACATTCGTGTTTATTGCGTTAACACTAATACCAGGACCGTAGAACTTTCAATTTCACCCGTGACCTTAGAAAAATTTGAAATCGCTAAAACTACTTTGCAATCTAAGGAAGAAGGCAACATTCAAAATAAATAAGAAACTAAATTGTCAAACCGAATTGAAAATTTGGAAAGGAAACTACATTTAGAAAATTTAAACAAAGAAGAGAAAGAAAGCCTGTTAAAAACTGTAGGTAAATTTCCGTATCAATTTTTCTTAGAAGGAGATAAATTGGGGTGCACAAAGGTTATTCAACACATAATTAATACTGTAGATGATGTTTCGGTAAATAAAGGTAACTATAGGTATCCAGCATTACATAAAGAGGTAATAGATAAAGAAACAGAAAACCTAAAAAGCCATGGTGTGATATCGCCTTCCAAATCAGCGTATAATTCTCCAGTTTGGGTAGTATTAAAAAAGGCAGATTCACATGGGAACAAGAGGTGGCGGATGGTGATAGACTATCGCGCCCTTAACAAAAAAACCGTAGGGCATGCCTACCCTCTCCCTAATGTTACAAACATTCTAGATCAACTCGGGGGCGTTCAGTATTTTACTGTGCTTGATCTCGCGTCCGGATTTCACCAGATCGAAATTGACCCTGCAAATAGACACAAGACGGCGTTCAAGGCCTTGTATGGATTATGTAAATTTAATCGTATGAGTTTTGGACTTAAGACGGCTCCTGCTACATTCGCAAGAATGATGGATTTAGTTTTATCAGGGCTTCAAGGGGTTGAGATGTTTGTCTATATGAACGACATTGTAGTTTATGCGAAAAAAATAGAAGAACATAATCAAAAATTAATAAAATTGCTAGGTCGTTTAAAAACAGCAGGACTTGTCTTACAGACAGATAAATGCAGGTTTTTATGCAAGGAAATCGGTTACTTGGGTCACGTTATTTCTAAAGAAGGGGTTAAACCAGATTCGAAAAAGGTAGAGGCCGTGACTAACTTTCCGCGTCCAAAAGGTCGCAAGAATATTAAACAGTTCTTGGGATTAGCCGGTTATTACCGTCGTTTTATTCCTAATTTCGCGACAATTGCGAAACCGTTAACTTTGCTACTCAGAAAAGACGTGTCATTTGTTTCGTCTCAGACAGCCGAGCAAGCTTACATGAAGTTGAAAAATATCCTTTGTACTAAGCCTCTCCTGCAGTATTCCGATTTTTCAAAACCTTTTATAATTACTACAGACGCATCCAATTTTGCCATAGGTGCCATTCTTAGTCAGGGAAAAATTGGGAAAGATTTGCCGGTTGCTCATGCGTCCCGTACAATGTACAAAGCGGAAATTAATTATACGACCACTAAAAAGAGCTTTTAGCTATTATTTTTGCAGTTAGACATTTTAGGCTATATGTATATGGGCAAAAATTTACTTTGGTCACCGACCATAAAGCATTGGTTTGGCTTGATCAGTTGAATGATCCTACAATGGGATCCCGATTAGTTCGTTAAAAAATAAAGTTGCAAGGTTACTAGTATAAGATAGTATACAAGCCTGGTAGGGTTAATGCTATCGCGGATGCTCTCTCACGTAATCCTGTAGAGATGGAAATAGGAAATTACGAAAATGACATAGGTAATGAGGACATTGACGGAAATGCTATGGAATGTAATGGGTACGAAAACTGCTTCGCAGGAAGCAATGTTCTTTATCATGAGTATTCGATAGAGAGAGTTTTTGTAAGCACATGTGAAATTGATAGTGAGGATATGGATCTTGCTGAATCATTTAATAATATCCATAGAGAGACAATAGACAAGAACGTTACGGACGTTGAAGTTTGTTTTTAAACAGTAGGCCATTCTAAGGCAGAATTCTGTACACCCAAGCCTAGTTCCGGTCGATGGGGGGCGCGCCAGGGTGTGGAAGTAACAGAAACAGGTTCACATGTTTTAGAGGGGCGTGAGTCAGTCCGTCGTTTGCTGCCTGCGGCTGGGTCCCTCAAAGGCCGCGAGAGCACCCCGGCTACGGGTTGCGGCGGAGCTGGCGCGCGGGCCTCCCCTCCCCTCTCTGAGAGTGTAGTGAGGGCACGGGCGTCCAGCATCGACCGAGGAGAGGTCGTGCGAATGATGAGGGAGAGGTGGTCTCAATGGAGGAGGCACGGTCTCCCGGAAGGAGGTTTCCTCTGGTGAAAACTCTCCTTCCCAATAAAAGGGTATTTCGTGGACCAGCTGGCCACGCGGAAATGTGTGAATCCGCAGAGCCTAATGGAAGGTCATGTCGACCAGAAAAAACTGTCGGCGGAGTCCTGGGAGGATCCGTAGTGATGGTCTCAAAAAGTCAGGAGACAGAAGCTGCAAGCCCTTTCTTCTCGGAGGGAATGAGGTCTCCGGGATGGTTCTCAGAGGATATTGAGTGAAACTGATAGACTATCGTCAGATGTTACAAATGGTAGAGATAATGATTTTGACGATGACGTTTTGGACAGAAATGAATTTAAGAATTTAATCGGAGTTTGGGGTCATGTTCTGACAAGTTTTCATGGGGGAAATGACGAAGACGAGACACACGAAAAGGGAAAAGAATTAGATAAAACTGTTTTTTTATAGATGTAAAATATTGCAGGCTGGTTTAAAGCAAGTAAATGTAGTACTTACTCCGTTATTTCAGCTTAGTAAAGATAAGGTGTGAATGAGAGATGAGAACATCCTTAATTTTGTTTCATGTGATAGGGTGCTCACAACACCCCTAGGTCGTGAGCTTGTAGATAATTCAATTATAAATTCCTCGTACCTAAAAGATCCAAAAGCATAGGTGGGTTACGTTACATCCTTTTCTCATGCTGGAGGTATGATTTATAATTTATACATAAAAGAAAATTTGGATTCAAAAGTTTATGCAAAAAACATAGAAAACGCGGTGAACACATTTATAGAAGCCCTTGAATCGATAAAAAATAAAACTTTTAGTATATCTCGTTAGGGGAGTGGATTTGATAAATTGCCATGGGCCGTAATAGAAAAATGTTTAGAACTCATTTTGGTAAAGGTGGTTTTCAGATAACAGTATGTACAGGCGGGGTTGAAATTCCCAAGTTTGAAAAGCGTCCGGATATAATCCGGGAATGTCACGACTCAACTTTCGGCAGACATAAAGGTGAAACGAAAACATTAAAGAGAATCAGAGAACGTTTTTATTGGAAGGGCATGAGGGACGAAGTAAGAAATTATGTCAAAAGGTGCGAAATTTGTCAAAAAAGGAAATTAACTAGAATCAAAACTAAAATGCCGATGCGAATAACAGATACTCCGATTA
>JAAAKG020145801.1:0-10808 GCA_010014905.2 Druon quercuslanigerum | reverse complement strand
CTAGGTTGGGAAGTTTCCAGTGCAATCTAGAATTTATTTCGAACCAACAAGTTCAAGATTTTCAAAGTTGTAATTTAGTCAAATTTTAGAATTTCTTAAGTTTCCCAAGTAAAATATCTTTCTTCATACTTTTTCGGAGATGTTTTCGAGTCATAAAATATTGGTGCAAAAAATTAGTAACTTTCTAAAGTTAAGGAAAAATAGAAACACATGCAGTTAAGGGTGGTCCAGAATTTCTTTTGGAATATTTTCATGCCCCCCCCCCCCTACTAAATTTGTTCCATTAAAAAAATACAAGTTTTAGCGCGCTTAGGGCTCGCGTCTGCTTTTAACGCGCTTTGTGCTCGATAATATATACCATTCACACGCTTTGCGCTCGATAATGTATTTACGTCGCTATACACGCTCGGTCTTCATACTTCACTCATATTTGTGCAGAGACCTTTTAAAATTAAAATTCAAGCATCGATAACTGTAATTTGGTGATTGTGAAGTCTCTTTTGTTAAAGCTCCTTTGGCTATAACGAGTACATTCTCATCACACATCTCGTGCTTGGCACTCCATTTTGTCCAAACTGCGAACTTTTTACCTTAAGTTTAACTCTATTATATCAAATGAAAATTATATTTATTCCTGTACCTCGGTCTAGGACTGCTTATTCAGATTCAGCAACCTTGAACAATTTATCATTTTACAAAAAATTATATTATTGCAAGTCATAATATGCATTTATAATGCAACAGATGCCATTTCTTCGTCTTGTTTTAATAATTAAAAAAGTGGGCATCCTTTAAAAAAGAAAAATTATGTAAATTAAAGTTTTATTGCATTTTATTTCGTTTTCCAAAAACTGTATCCTTTTATTTTCAATGTTATGTTTTACAATGAAAACAAAAACTACGCTTACTGCTAAAACATAAAGTAGGTATTTCATCAAAAAGTGATTAATAACAAATTCATAGATCTTTTTTGGGTGTACAGCTTTTGTTTTTTAATTTTTTTCCTGCCCTGCGTCGCTTTTCAAAAAAATTAATTTTTTTTAATGTTATATTTGACGATTAAAACGAATAATAAGCTTCTTATTAAAAAAATTGTAGATGAAGAAGTTGCAGCAAAATTGGATTTTTGATTTTTAATTATTTGTTGTGCGATCAAAAACCGAATATTTGATTTTTCAAGAAAATTCAGCAAGTTGTTATGATAATTTTGTAGGGCTTTTTAAAAGGAACGTTTTAGTTTTCTTGAATTTTTTCATATCCTGCATGATTTGGCTTAAAATTTTCGTTTTTTTTAAATTTTGAAAATGCTATAACTCTGATAATGTTCTTTTAATCGAAAAGGTTATAAGGATAAATTTTTGGTCTTCTTTAAAAATATGAATAACCGTGCATAACATTTTTTAATAGTAAAAAAAATTGTATTACACCCTTAAAAAGTATGTCATAGCACAATTTAATTCACGCAGTCTTTCAAAAATTAGCCAGTATGCAGACGACGACAATGACGACAGACTGACACTATCGTAAAACCCGGTTTTTCGGATTCTGTAAAAATTTGAATGAATCGTCAATATTGGACTCATGAAGTTCATCTCAATATTTTTATTCACAATTAGCTGAAGATTACAACTGAAAAATTAGTTGTTTAATTTCAACGCCACAAGCTTATGTCAAAGATCCCAAAAAAATACATAAGTGAAAAATTGAGTTTTGTGATTTTTTTTTATTAATAATTACTTTTTTCCGGATGGTTTCAGAAAGTTGCGATTTCTTCCTGAGTTTTCCAACTTGGTTTCAATTATTCAGTTGCAGCGAGTAAATTAATAATTAAAGTAAAAAAAATAAATTTTCTGAAATTTGAAACTTTTTCAACTTTTCAGTTAAAGTGAGGTAATAATAATTGTAGGTAAACAAAGTATTTTCTTGAATAATTTCTCTAAGAACAATGCTAGAAAGTTAAGATGTCTAAAATTTCCAACTAATCTTCAACTTTTTAATTCGAATGAGGTGATAATTATTGCAAGTAAACAAATAATTTATTATTGTTTATAACTACCTTTTCTTAAGGTAATGCTAAAAAGTTAACGTTTTTGCTGAAGATTCAACTTTTAATCATTATTTTGCTATGCAATTTCCTTTTTTTAAATATTTTTTCTGGAATGAAAACTTAAATAATATTCATTTCAGGTGAACGTACTAGCAATCGTAAAGTCAATTATCTCGCTTTTTATCTATTTCGAATGAATTGAAATTCGACTTGATACTAAAAAATGTTAAGAATTATTATTATTGCTTAAAACTATCTTCTCTTAAAGTGATTCTAAAAAGTGGCGGTTTCTGAATGATTCAATTTTTGATTGACTTTTTAGTTATGTACAAATAATAAGGCAACGTCAAAGAGAATTATTTTGTTATTCTATCCTTCCTTTTAAATATTTTGTACCGAATGAGAGCATAAAAATTATTCATTTAGGGATGTACATTGTACACTATGTACAATCAATCCCAAAAGTGCCTATCTTTAAAATGATTTATAAAATGGACAAAGAAGATCTATTATTAATTTTTGTAAATACTGATTGAGGCTTCTAAGAACACTTCAGAAAAAGGCAATTCAGGTTAAAATTGTTTATTTAACAGTAGTTATTTAAAGGTTTAGTTTTTTCTTTCTCCTTAGGAAAAAGTTACAATTTTTAATTAATCCTAATGATGAAGGCCTCCTTTTATTCTTCGGAGGATTCTCTAAATTTATGTTTGGGTTTATTTTAGTTTAAAAAATTAATTGAGAAATCATGCAGTTAGTATTGTTATAAGCAATCATACTTTAAGTTTTAATTAACAACACCCAAATAAAATTGTAGAGAATCCTTCAATGAATAAAATTAGGCCTTGATCATTAGGAATAAATAAGAATTGTAACCTTTCCCTAAAGAGAAAGCCAAATATAAAATTCTAAATAACTACTGTTAAATAAACAATTTTAACCTGAATTACTTTTTCTAAAGTACACTCAGAAGCTTTCGTCAAGATTTGCGGAAATCAATAATATATATTTTTTTGATTTTTTTTATCACTTTAAAGATTGGCGACTTTTGAGATTGATTGTACGTAAGGGCATGTGACACATTTAAATAGCTAAATTACCGAACTTAATTAATCAGCTCACTGAAATTTTTGGTTTAACCTTAAAACTTTTTTGTAAATAAAATATCAGACTCAAACTTTGGAAAATGTATCCGAAGACCATAAAGTACGTTTATGTACTTTATTTAAATAGGAATTTCGCTAAAAATTATTTTCAAAGAATGTAACTGGGACCATTTTTTGACACAACCGTGAAACTTTTTAAACCAAAGAAATTTTTTTATATTTAAAATATCTCCGAGATGTAAAAAAACGTACATAAACGTCATTTATGTCGGCGCTTGCCTTTCACGAAGTTTGAGGCAAATATTTTACATATAAATAAAGTTCTTAGGCAGTTTTAAAGGTACAAAGAAAACACGTCAAAAAATGGTCCCAGTTTTAATTTCTTTGAAAATAATTTTTAGCGAAATTCCTACTCAAATAAAGTACAAAAACGTAGTTTATGGTCTTCTGATACATTTTTTAAACGTTCAGTCTGATATTTTATTTACAAAAAAAGTTTAAAAGTTGAAAGAAAATACAGCAATCTGAAAAAGGGGAGGTCGGTAATATAGGTATTTGAGTGTGTCACATGTTCTTAACGTCAACGTACCAGTAATCGTGAAGCCAATTTTCTAGAGTTTAATGTAATTTGAAGGAATTACAGTTGAATTTGATACTACAAATTTCTATTATAAATGAGTTAATTATTTTCTGCAGAGAATGGAGAAGATAATGTGAAAAAGTCCTTTCTTTAAATAATATTTTTAAAACATTAAAAAACAGTAAAAATGTGTGTTTTATTCGAAAATAAAGTATAAAGCCATATGCGCATACGCCGAATCAGCAGCTTCACTGAAAATTGATCGCGAGCCGATTAAAAATAAATAAATAAGGTAGATCTACCAATAATCGGGACGGTCCCAGTAATCGTGAGTTTTGTGGTGTAAACGACACAAGTAAGTATTTTCTGCAGAAAAACACAATCCTTAAATATTTTAAAGTAGGTTTGGACAGTGCTTGCTGTGGAAACCAAATTAGTTTTTTTTAGACAACTTGTGCACATGTGTAAAAAAAATTTCTATTGCCGGAGTCCATGAATCACGAAACGTGGAGAATAGCTCAACGTTTATGATAGCAAAGGCGTTTTTTTGCAAATTACTTGATCGGGACTAAAATTATTTTTTTGTAATAAAAAGTAATTTTTGTTTCATAAAATTAGGTAAAATATTCATTTATTACCTTCTCGTTCGAGAAATATCGGGGACGCTTCAAAAGTGTAGTTGCTCGAGTAATCGTGACCGGTCACGAAGACTAGGACGATTCTGTCAACAATTTATTTCCATATTTAATTACAATAAATAATTTAATTACTTTCAAAAAGCCGTAAAATGAATTTGCTGAACTGACTTGTTACTGTGGGTAGTAATCGTAATATAAATTAGTGCTTAAAACTGAAAAAGGCGATATAAAATATTGGCATGACTTTAGTGATTATATTTTAAAATTTTTAGTTTATTATAATTTTTCGGTGAAATTATTGTTTATTGAGTAGTTTTTTCATTACCTAACATTAATCTATACTGCATAATATAATAAAAAAGTGTAATAAATATATAATTATTGATCGTTTTCAAATTTTGGCACATGATTTTTTTATAGTCAGTGCAATTTATCAAATTTCGCCATTGTGTTTATAATTTAAGTTGTCGATTTATTTTTGAAACCGCATTATTATTTCATTTCATTAAAGTACAGTTAAAATACAAAACTACACTAAATATACCTCCATATAGCTAAAAACTGTTTTCAAGAAAACTAAACCTTTTCCAGAAGCCTAGGGCCAGGACTCACGATTACTAGTAAATGGCAGATTTGGCAATCACGATAAATCGTACAACGGTGCTTTTTGAATTTTAATTATTTATAAAAAAAGTAATACTACATATAATTTAAAAGCAATTTTTATAAGATGTTGAATGCTACAATCAGTACCAATCATTTTTCAAATAATCATTTCAAAACAATTTTCTAAATATTTAAAGTGAATGAAATCTTTTATGGTCACGATTACTAGGACGTTTACTTTATGAAAAATTATTTGTTACAATATGTAATAGTTATAAAGCACAACAAAATTAATTATTTAGAACTTACGTTCGTAAAAAATCTTCCTTCCTTTGAATTTAAATTCTATCATTTATTTGTAAATAGTAAACTAAAATAATTTAAGACTATTGTAAACTGAAAATATATTTAAATATTGCTACAAGGATTTATTTTTAATAATTGATTGACATGTTTAATAATTTCAAGAAAGTGCGCTTTTTACGGCCAATGAGAATATACTGGAGCGACTGATCTGTTGAGCACATTCAGTTACTAACTTCCCTCCTTTCCTAATAAAAGATTATACTTGAAATAATTATATGGCCCAACTTTCGTCGGGCACACAAAAAATTAGTCTATTAGACTCATCATTTGTTCCCCTCCACGGAAATCTTTAGTAAAAGGCGAAAGATTTATCCGTTTGTCTGAAAGGAAACCAGAGTGATTCTAATAATCAATTCTCGGTTTCTTATACGCTTTAACGATGAAGTCTCTTTCGAGAACCGTTTCGCAGCCATCTAGAGGCACTATTCTCAACTACGACTTACGGAAGATTACCTAATTGGTTGCTGAGAAATAAGGCGCGCCAATTCAATGTGTTGAAATGCTCAGATCGCTCTGCCGCGAAGTGTTTATCTCAGCGTTGGGTAAGTTCTGTTTTTTGAGTAATTACTTGCAGTTACTTCGCGAAAAAATGTAACTAGTTACAGTTCTGGATAAAGCAACTTCAAATTACCTAAAGAGTTACTTTTTCCACTTCCTTAATTTTATAATTTAAAAATAAATATAACTATGATGATAATTTATGAAAACTTAATTTTAAAAAATTGGCATTAGTTAAAGTAAGATTTTTCAGTCTCATTTTTTAACTAAACAGTTATATTTGTGGCCAAAATATATGAATTTTTTAACAGAAAAAAATGAAATATCAAGCCAAAAGCACGATGTTTCTGCGAAAATAGTTATATTTTTAACAAAATACATGAATTTTCCACCAAATAGTTGAATTTTCATACCGAAAATATAGTTTTCCAACAAAAAAGTTAATTTTTAAACAAATATTTAAATTTTCTTGCAAAATATACAAAAAAATTTAACGAAGTAGATCAATTTTCAATCAAGTTTTTAAATTTTGAACAGAAAAAAAAATGATGAACCTTCTTCAGTAAGTTTTGTTTATCATAAGGAGAGAATTTTCAGCCAAAATCAAATCTTAAAAAAAAAAGATATTTATCTTCAGAACAAACTTTCATTATTTGTTAACCAACTAGTTGGAAATTGTACCAAAATATGTAGTTGAATTTTCAACCAAAAAAATGAATTTTTTATGAAAAGAGATAAATTTTGAAACGAAAAACCTGAATTCTCAACCAGAAAAAAATTTCCACTAAATTTTTTAATTTTTAAACCAAAGAGACGAACTTTCTACAAAACAGGTGCAGTTTTGAACCGCAAATATAATTTTTTAACAAAAAAAATTACTTTACAACCGAGTAAAATAATTGAATTTTGTAACAAAATGCATGATTTTTCAACAAAAATAGATCAATTTTTAACGAAAAATATATATAGTTGATATTATTTCTACCAAAAAAAGTTTTTACTTTGAAATTAAACAAAGTTGAATTTCGAACAAACAAAAAAAATGTCCTCTAAAATTGTGGAATTTTCCAGTCAAGAAGGTGAATTTTCTACAAGACAGTTGCATTTTCAAATCGAAAATAGTTTAATTTTCCACCAAAATAGTTGATTTTTTAACGAAATACGTGAATTTTCGACCAAGCTGTAAAACTTGAAAGCAAAAAAATAGATGAATTCTCAACGAAAAATATATTAGTTGATAAAATTTTAACTAAAAAAGACTAATTTGATTTCAACCAAAAAGACGAATTTTCTACCCATAAATAATAAATAAACCTTCCTAAATATGAGATAATGTAAAAAACACACAGTACCTTCAAAGTAACTAAAATTAAAATAGTAACGAAGTTACCATAAAAGTGACGAATAACGTAACATTTCAGTAACTTAATTACTTGTAGCAAGTTATTACCCAATTTTGGTTCATCTTTAGTACTAAAGTTATTATTGCCATAATCGTAATCATAATGGCAGATGAAATGAAAATAAATATAAAATAATAAAAATACTGCAGATAAAATCAATATTCCTAATGAATGAATGTACAATTTACTTATTGATAAATTTGCATTTCTTTTTATATTATAAAATAATAAAATAATAAAACCTAATAGTTTTTGTAATTTCATATCAATTTTGAACATATTTTCTCTTTTAAAGAAAATTTACTTGGTTCAAACAAATAATCGTACTGAATGCGGGCCCTAAAATATTAACAAAGCAAAGAAACGTTGTTAATGTTTGAAAAATTAAGAGATTTGTGCATAAAAATAAGGTAATTGATAAAGTTATATGTAATTTTAAGTTAAGAAAATATTTCTTTTAAACAGGTTAAAGTCTATCAGCTAAAGTAAAAGTTTTTCTTTATTGGAAGATATGATTCCTTGGTTCGATGATAAGTTTTAACAAACATGCCTTGGAAACAAAGAGATGGATTTTTATTATAAGTAAATATTTATGTGGTCATAAGATGCGATGTATTGTTCAGAATAAGCATGTAACAAAGTTGAAAAAGGTATTTATTGATTAAAGAACCAAGTCTTTAAAAAAACAAAGAATATTTTTTAAAACAAGATAATTTATAAAAAGAAATACAGGCTAAAATTAAACAAATATTTCATGGACTTACAAAATACCAGGGTTATTTACAAAATTTGAGTTCACTTAAATGAATGTTGATCGCACTGAAATAAATGTGTAATTAAAAAAAATTGCTGAAATCTTAAATTTAAGAAAAAGAATTATTTCAACAAAATGAAAATGAATTTATTTCAAAAAGTTTATTCAGATTATTACATTCTCCATGTAGGAAACGTAACAAAGTTTTATAACATTCGTGTTTATTTGATTGTTATGGTATTTTTAAAATGTATTTTGATGCACTGTTTTGAAAACTGACCTTCTGTTTTTTCTAGAATTAATATTATCGTAGATATTCAAGATTTGATGTTCAATATCACATAAAAATTGTTTAACCTGTTTTTTTGAGAAACGCGAAGAGATAGAACATTTTCGGCTTCAGTTTGCGTTTTACGAAAAAAAGCATGCTGAAATGTCCCATTAATAGACAACAAATAGAATCTTGTTACGAAGTGTTACCAAAATTTTACAACTAAGTTACAGAATTCTTTAAAATTCATGTTCTTTCGATTTTTATCGTATTTTTACATTATTTTAAGCGCTAATTCCGAAACTAAACTTCTTTTTTTCATAGGATCATTTCCGGTTTGTTTGATAAAAGGTTTTAGAAGCAAAAAAGCATGGATTTCCTAACTTTCTTAACCTATTTTTGCCTTCAGGATCGTATTCAATGAAAAACCTAGTGACACTTAAGGATTATTGTTAGAAAAACTGTCAGTATGAAAAATTTTAAATTCACATTATTTATAATTCAATTAATACCTGAAAACAAAAAATTATAGAAATTAATACAGAAATATATTTCGGTCTAATTTTCTTCATGTTGATTGGTGCATGTCTTTATGCTCTGATTCCGCTGCATAAAATTGTTCATAGAAAAGTATATTTGATTAATATCGCGTAAACTTTAAGCATCGGATAAACATTTTTTTTAATTTCAAGGAATAATTATTTATCTGGAAAAAATATATCTTTCATTCAAAGAAACCCAAATTACTTGAACCACACATGGATGAATTACTTAATCTAAATACGCATTGATCTATTTAATTAATCAATATCATTAAAATTATAAGAAATATGTTATAGGGTGTAAATTAATCCATTAATGCGCAAATGCACATTTTTGTGCACACATTTTCAAGTACACAATTAATTCGGAAAATCAAACTTATTTTTGATTAAAATCCTATATAGTAGGTTTTTAAGGGCGC
Source organism: Druon quercuslanigerum (assembly GCA_010014905.2). Classification (NCBI taxonomy): domain Eukaryota; kingdom Metazoa; phylum Arthropoda; class Insecta; order Hymenoptera; family Cynipidae; genus Druon; species Druon quercuslanigerum. The sequence goes on along the minus strand of JAAAKG020145801.1, from coordinate 1,578 downwards.
TCTTTCAGAATCTGCAACTTATTTTTCAAAAACAATGCAATAACTTTATTATTTTTGAGTTTAAAAAAAAGTCAAAATTGCTGTATAATTTTTTTTTTAAATTAATTTTTGTTATCCTTCCTGCATTTGAATAATCACATTATCACCAGAAATCGCGGTCCGAATATCTGAGGTTTTTAAAACCCTGGTTTTCAACTTTTTTCCCTCTCTTAGTTTTTCCAAAATGGCGGTTTTTGTGAAACAGCGTGATGTTAAACGTCATGATTTTTTTCTCGAACAGTATAAACTTAACGAAAAATTTGTATAGTACCAAAATTGCTTAGAATTGCTTAAAGAATACATATTAATTTTTTTTAGTAGGTTTTGGGCAAATTTTGAAGTTTTTACCAATTTTGAAAAGTCAAAAAATGGTTCAGAAACTTCTGAAAAAAATCTAATGTGTTTCCTGAATGATTTTAAGCACTTTTTATATTATATGATTTTTTCGTCAAGTTCATTCTTCTTGAGCTAAAAAATATGAAAGTACGTATTACGTAATTATATGTGATGTGCGCCGAAGACAGGGGTCTTACTCTACAAAAATCAAAATCGAGGTTTTTACACCTTCCGATGGTTGTTGAGTTGTTATTTTTAATGAAACCATCAAAAAACCTGAAAAAGTGTGCACAAAAATGTGCATTTGCGTTAACAAAATTTTTGTTGGTTCAGTCCTTTAGAATATGGTTATTATGTGGCCAACCAAATATTTGGTTGACCGAACTATATTGTATGGTTCTTTTAACCAAATAGTTTGGTAACATAGTATTAAGTTGACTTAATAAAGAAATTGATTAGGTTAGTCAAGTATTTTATCGAATAAACGAAAATTAGTTTGACCCAAATAAATTTGCATGCGTATTTCTGAAAAATAAAGAGTTTTTGTGGTTCAACAAATTATTTCTTCTGTGTGCAAAAATTTTAAGGTTCTCAGCGCCTAAGAATTAATTTATTTGACTTAATCATGTTTATATTTATTGCAAAGAAATATTTACTTGTATTAAAGAAATGTCACCAACTAATATTTTTCTAAGTATAGGTACGACTTTTTTGCCTCTGAACAATATTTATTCAACTGAAAAAAGCAAATCCTTGATTAAAAGAAAGGAAACCAAAGGAACGCATTTTTTTGGATCCAGTTTTTTTTCAATGTATGTGTATGCTGCTCTGGACGGATTTGGTCTAGATTTTCGGAATAAGCTAGCAATAATGTAAGATTGAATTATTCACCAACACATTATGTCCAATAAAAACACTTTTATAAGAGTTATGGGAATTTTATGGTAAAATGAACATTGTTTTTTCTTGAAAACAGCTTAATCGATTTTTATGCCCAAAATATTTTATGGTTTCATGAAATGATTAAAATTTAAGATACACCGTACAATAAACGCAACCAAATTACTTTGGAGCCGTTGAATTATTACATAAGCACTTTTGAGATAATTTTTACCCCCCCCCCCCCACCCTGCATTTCAACAGCAATTATAATTTTATATATCCCCCCTCGATATTACGTAAGACTTGCTTACCCCCGCTTTT
>JAAAKG020145800.1:0-10809 GCA_010014905.2 Druon quercuslanigerum | reverse complement strand
TTTTTCAAAAAAGTCAGTTTTTTGGTTTTATTTCGAAAACTAAAAAAGTTACAACTTTTTGTCTAGGGGAAAAAAGACGCACAAAAAAATTTCACGTCCAGATATGTCCCTCCAAAATTTTAAATGCAAAATTTATTTTGAAGCCTCCAGGGGACTATGATTTCGCACGAGAAAATTCTATACGCCCTTATACGATCCGGCCCCTTGATTGGTATTAGAGAAGAAAAAATGATGGAAGGGGAAGTAGGAGAAGTGAGGGGAAACTAGGAGAAGAGAAATATTGGAAGTGAGATGGAATTCGGATCAACGTAGTAGGAGAAGTGAGTAAAAATAAGAGAAGAGTAAGTAGACAAAGTGAGAAGAAATTAGGGAATGAGAAGTAAGAAAATTAAGGGGAAATGGGAGAATTAGAAGAAGTGAGGGGTAGAGAATCAGGTGAAGTAAAGGAAATTAGGGAAGGAAACTTAGGAGAAGTGAGGAAAGTTACGACATAGGAAGTGAGGGAAAAGACGGAAGGGGAAATTTGTATACTAGGAGTGAAGCGAGGGGTAAGGAAAGAAAATAAGGGACAGAAAAGAACGTAAGTGAGGGGTAATGAAGGGAGGATTAGTAGAGGAACTGCTGTTAGCGTAGGAAGGGAAGTAAACTTAAGTGGAAATGATTAAAAATAATGGTTATTAGGTCAAGGGTAGTTAGGGACGGGCAAAAGAGGAAGGAGATTGTTAGATAGGGAAGCAAAGTGAGATGGATGTAGAGGAGTAAAAAGTTGAGAAAAGGGTTGCCGTCAATTTCGGTGAGGGAAGGAGAGGAGTGATTCGGGGAAGTTGGGCAGGAAAAGTATAAGAGGGAGAGGTTTGAACGAATTAATTAACGTATCAATAGACTACGAAAACCTTTTTTCTAGGCACACGGCCCCTACTTTGACTAATTTTTGTTTAATGGTTCTGTTGAAATTACAACTCCGTGTATAGTACCTCCTTAGAAATTGTAAAATGGCACTTGTCTCCTTGAGTATCTCCACACTTCAATTATGGACCTCAATTGATATGAAAAGAGGAGAAATATGAATAATTGGAAGTATTCAGACGTGTGACGTAAATTGAAAATCGAGATCTCGATTTCGCATCAATCAAGACGTAGTAGGAGAAGTGAGTGATAATAAGAGGAGAGTAAGTAGAAAAATTGAGAAGAAATTAGGAAATGAGAAGTAGAAAAGTGAGGTTAAATGAGACAAAGTGAAGAAAGGAAATTTAGGAGAAATAGGAGAAATGGAGGAAATGAGGGGTAGAGAATTAGGTGAAGTAAAGGAAATCAGGTAAGGAAACTTAGGAGAAGGGAGGGGTAAGAAAGGGAAACGAGGGACAGAAAATAGCGAAATTGAGGGGTAATGAGGGGAGGAGTACTAGAGGAACTGCTGTTAACGTAACAAAAGAAGTAAAGTTAAGTGAAGGTAGTAGAGGAAATGATTAAAAATAAAGGTTATTAGGTCAGGGGTAGTTAGGGAGGGGCAATAGGGGAAGGAGAGTGTTAGATAGGGAAACAAAGTGACATGGTAGTAGAAGAATAAAAAGTTGAGGAAAAGGTTGCCGTCAATTGTGGTGAGGGAAAGAGAGGAGTGATTCCAGGAAGTAGGGGAGGGAAAGTATGAGAGAGAAATTTTTTTTTATGAATAATTGGAAGCATTCAGACGTCTGACGTAAATTGAAAATCGAGATCTCGATTTCGCATTGCATGATTGAAGAAGATTGAACTGATTCCACAATTTTAAAATGATGTAAGAAGTATGACTTGAAAAACGTATGGTTTATTCCGAAAGGTGATCCCACCAATAATCAGGAAGTGGGTGTAAAACTGTTTGAAATTAAGTCGTGCAGAGGTCGATCGCTATTCGTTCGGTTATAGCATGAAGAAGATTTTTGATGGCATACCTGACTGCCATTATCCATAACCATCAGCTATCAACTCGAGTCTGCTGGTGCAAAATACTCAAGATCCAGTTATGGAAAGTAAACGAGTAGAAAATAAGGAGAAAGAATAATGGAAGGAAACGGAATATGAGGAGAGGAAAAGGAGTAGAGGAGAATGCGAGAAGTTAAAAGTTTTCTTTAGAAGTTTAAACAAAAAAGTTCATTTTCAGCCAAATAGTTAATTTATTTTTTATAAAAAGAAAAGAATTTTCAACCCAAAAACGATGAAATTTCAAGAAAAGATTTATAATCAAAACGAAGAATTTAAAAAAAAACAGTTGAATTTTCAACAAAAAATAGAATATTGGTATTTACAGTTCGAAAATTGGATGGAGTTTCGAATAGCGTAAATCGAATAGTGAAAACCACGAGAAACCCATAAAAATCATGTTTATTTATGTTTGTCTTAGTAAATAATAACAAGTGACAAAAAAACATCAAATAAATGTTGTAGATCTTTTAAAAAGATATATTTTATGTAAAACATATTTTTACTCTGCGACTAATAGTTTTCGAGCAAAACGACAATAAATATGAAAACTCACAGAAATACAAGACAATATGTAGCGGTGTGACTCAAATGGTAAGAAAATATTTTCACTATCATTTGTGTAATAGGCGAGGTAATCAGCGAGACAAGTTAAGAAAAGGGACAGGGTGTGACCTTCCATTATTTCTGTGTCCCCCCCTCCCCACGGGACGTTGGAAAAGGGACAGGGTGTGACCTTCCATTATTTCTGTGTCCAATCTCAGGGGCGCCTCCCCCACCCATGGGACGTTGGAAAAGGGGGAGGGGTGTGACCTTCCATTATTTCTGTGACCTGACGCCGGGGTGCTCCCCACGGGACGTTGGAAAAGGGACAGGGGTGTGACCTTCCATTATTTCTGTGACCTGTCATCGGGTGCCTTTCCGCCTCCCACGGGACTTTGGAAAAGGGACACGGTGTGACCTTCCATTATTTCTGTGACCTATCACGGGGGTGCCTTCCCACCCATCGCGAGACTTTGGAAAAGGGGCAGGGGTGTGACCATCTCTGCGAATTTTTGTGGCGTGGACGAATTCGTAAATTAGATGCTAATCTATTTAACCAGTTGATCACAGATATTAAACATTATTACCCTGGCAATTTTTTATCTTCCATTTTTTAAATAAAAAAATCAAAATTTAAAAAAACAAAAAAAAAATCAAAATCTGAAAAAACCAAAAAAAATTACAAAACATGAAAAATAGAAAAAAAAATGCTCTTCAAAATTCTCCAACTTTTCCGTGGTGAAGAGCGTAAGTAGGTACCAAACCGAAACCAATAGAGATACAATTTTTATCCTTATATCGTTCATTTTGTCGAAAAGTATCACTCACAGAAAAAAATTTTTCAGACAAAACTTCTGGATTTCAATGAGTTCTATAACTTTTCTTTCACAATTTTTTTTATTTTGCATATTAGCTGAAATAATCGTAAAAAAACAATGATTTTTATGGTTTTTTTCTGGTTTCACCATGAAAATCGACTAGTCACAAATTTTCACTATCATTTTCGTAATCAGCGCGACAAAATACATAAATATACATAGTATAAACGAAATCGACGGTTTGCGCTATTTGGACCTCCACCCCAAAAATTTGCTTAAAAAAGTATTTGCACAAAATAGAAATAGAACAGTTTTTCAACTAAGAATAGAATTGTTGAATTTTCATTTAAGGAAATTAATTTACAACGACAAAAAAATGAATTTTGAACAAAATAGTTTAATCTTCAAAACAAATAGTAAAGATATTAAAAGAATTTTCACCCCATAGCAATAAAATTTTAATAAAATACTTGTTAAAAAAAATAATATATACAACCAATTGAATTTTAAACAAAAACTTTCATTTTTAGCCAAATAGTTAATTTTTTTATGAAAAACAAAGAATTTTCAACCCAAAACGATGAAATTTCAAGCAAACATTTAATTATCAAAACGAAGAATTTAAAAAAAACAATTGAATTTTCAACAAAAAATAGAATTTTCGTATTTTCAGTTAAAAAATTATCTTAAAAAAATATTTTTCAATAAAATAGAAATAGAACAGTTTTTTAACTAAGAATAGAATTGTTAAATTGTCAATTGAAGAAACTATTTTACAACAACAAAAAAATTAATTTTTAACAAAATAATTCCATCTTCAAACAAATAGTAAAAATAATAAAAGAATTTTCACCTCATAAAAATAAAATTTCAACAAAATATTTTTTCAAAAAAATATATATACAAACAATTGAATTTTAAACAAAAAAGTTCATTGTTAGCCAAAAAGTTTCTTTTTCATGAAAAGAAAAGAATTTTTAACCAAAAACGATGAAATTTCAAGAAAACATTTTTTAAGCAAAACGAAGAATTTATAAAAAACAATTGAATTTTTAACAAAAAATAGAATATTTCTATTTTCAGTTCAAAAATTAGCGTAAAAAAAAGAATTTTCAATAAAATAGAAATAGAACAGTTTTTTAACTTAGAATAGAATTTTTAAATTTTCAGATAAAAAAATTATTTTTAACCAAAAAGAAAAGAAATTGAAAATTGAACAAAATTGAAAATGAAAAAAACCAAAAAAAAAAGAAAAGAAAATAAAAAGAATTTTCAGTCAAAAACGATAAAATTTCAAGAAAAAAATTATTAATCAAAACGAAGAATTTAAAAAGAAACGATTGAATTTTCAACAAAAAAAACGAATATTTGTATTTTCAGTTCGAAAATTAGCTTAAAAAAGAAGAATTTGCAACAAAATACAAATAGAACAGTTTTTTTTTAGCTAAGAATAGACATTTTTTATTTTTTAATAAAGAAATTATTTTTAACCAAAAAGAAAAAAAATTGAAAATTGAAAATTGAAAATTGAAAAAAATTGAAAATGAAAAAAACCAAAACCAAAAAAAAAAGAAAATAATTTTAAACCAAAAACGATGAAAGTTCAAGTAAATATTTAATAATCAGAACGAAGAATTAAAAAAAAAACAATTGAATTTTCAAGAAAAATAGAATTTTTGTATTTTCAGTTCAAAAATTAGTTTTAAAAAAAAAATTTGCAACAAAATACAAATAAAACAGTTTTTTAACTTAGAATAGAATTTTTAAATTTTCAGATAAAAAAATTATTTTCAACCAAATAGAAAAAAAATTGAAAATTGAAAAAAAATGAAAAAAACAAAAAAAAGAAAAGAATTTTCAACCGAAAAGAAGAAATTTCAAGAAAACATTTAATGATCAAAACGAAAAATTAAAAAAAAAACAATTGAATTTTCAACAAAAAATAGAATTTTTGTATTTTCAGTTCAAAAATTAGCTTTAAAAAATAATAATTTGCAGCAAAATACAAATAGAACAGTTTTTTAACTTAGAATAGAATTTTTAAATTTTCAGATAAAGAAATTAATTTACAACCAAAAAGAAAAGAAATTGAAAATTGAAAAAAATTGAAAATGAAAAAAAACCAAAAAAGAAAAGAAAAGAAAAAGAAAAGAATTTTCAGCCAAAAACGATGAAATTTCAAGAAAATATTTATTAATCAAAACGAAGAATTTAAAAAGAAACAATTGAATTTTCAACAAAAAAAAAAGAATATTTGTATTTTCAGGTCAAAAATTAGCTTAAAAAAAAGAATTTGCAACAAAATACAAATAGAACCGTTTTTTTAACTAAGAATAGAATTTTTAAATTTTTTAATAAAGAAATTATTTTCAACCAAAAAGAAAAGAAATTGAAAAATGAAAACTGAAAAAAATTGAAAATGAAAAAAACCAAAAAAAAGAAAAGAAAAAGAAAAGAATTTTCTACCGAAAACGATGAAATTTCAAGAAAACATTTATTAATCAAAACGAAGAATTAAAACAAAACAATTGAATTTTCAAGAAAAAATAGAATTTTTGTATTTTTAGTTAAAAAATTATCTTAAAAAAAATATTTTTTAATAAAATAGAAATAGAACAGTTTTTTTTAAAACTAAGAATAGAATTGTTAAATTTTCAGTTAAAGAAATTAATTTACAACAACAAAAAAATGAATTTTCAACAAAATAGATTAATCTTTAAACAAATAGTAAGAATCATGAAAGAATTTTTACCCAATAGCAATAAAATTTCAACAAAATATTCGTTAAAAAAAACTATATATATAAACATTTGAATTTTAAACAAAAAAGTTCTTTTTGGGACAAATAGTTAATTTTTTTTACGAAAAGAAAAGAATTTTTAACCCAAAACGATGAAATTTTTAAGAAAACATTCATTAACCGAAACAAAGAATTTAAAAAAACAATTGAATTTTTAACAAAAAATAAAATATTTGTATTTACAGTCTATAAAATTAAGAATGTTCACCCCAGGACCATAATATTTCAAAAAAACACCAAAAAGATGAATTTCTTAGAAAGCAGGTGAATTTTCAACAAAAACAAAAATTATCTTTCAACCAAAAATATTATATTTAAATTTTCATTTATTAAAAAAATTATTGTTTTAAATAAAGGCGAATATTCTAAAAACAGTTGAATTTTGAAGAAAAAGTTCATTTTTAACCACATAGTTGAATTTTAAACTATAAACGATTAATTTTCCACCAAAAACAGAATATTTTAATTTTTAGTTCAAAAATTAGCTTAAAAAAAATAATTTGCAATAAAATAGAAATAGAACAGTTTTTCAACTAAGAATAGAATTGTTAAATTTTCAGTTAAAGAAAATATTTTAAAACAACTAAAAATTTAATTTTTAACAAAATATTTGTTCAAAAAAATAAGAAAACATTTATTAACCAAAATTAAGAATTTTAGAAAAAGCCAGTTGAATTTTCAACAAAAAATAAAATATTTGTATTTTGAGTCAAAATTTTTTTTAAAAAACTGTAAAAAACTTTAAAAAAAGATAATTTAAAAAAAAATTAGATAAATATTTAACCAAATATTAGAATTAATAAAAGAATTTTCACCCCAGAACGATAAAATTTCAATACAATTTTTGTTAAATTTTCAACAAAAACAAAAATTACTTTTTAACCACATAGTTAAATTTTAATTTAAAGACGATGAATTTTCAACCAAAAATGAAATATTTGAATTTTCAATTAAAAAAAATTATTGTTTTAAACAAAGGCAAATATTTAAAAAAACAGTCCTCTTTTGAAGATAAAAGTTCATTTTCAAGTACATAGTTGAATTTTAAACTAACAGCGATAAATTTTCCACCAAAAACAGAGTATTTTAATTTTCAGTTCAAAAATTAGCTTAAAAAAGAATTTGCAACAAAATAGAAATAGAAGGATTAAGAAAAGATTTTTCACCTCTAGAACAGTTTTTCAACTAAGAATAGAATTGTTAAATTTTCAGTTAAATTGTTTAAATAATTTTTCAATATCCTAAATGAAAAATTATTACTCTTAACATTCCTTCATTGTGTCATCAATTCCAGAAAATACTAACTTTTCACAATTTGTTGGGAAAAAAATTATATAAATAGAAACTGTTTAAACGATTGCAAAATGTATTGAGATAAAAATATTATTTTTTACTTTCATCAACTATATTATTTTTTTTCAAAAAACAGTCACTTTTCACGATTTACTGGGAAAAATAGATTCTTTAAACAAATAATATATGTTTAAGCAATTTAACATTAGTTTAAAAATATTTAGAAATTTGTAATTTCTCGAATAAAAATATTTCATGTTGAAAAAAGATTTTAAAAATACCATCTTCAGCCTGAATTTTACATAAAACTGCTAATTTAAATTCTTTTGGCTTTTTCGAGGCACAATACAAGGGGGTTGAAAGAATCAAAATTAAAAGTTAATATGCGGAAATTATTTTTTTAAATTTGCTTAAAAAGTGACTAGACTTAAATTTATAAAAGGTTTATAACCAGTGCTTTTTTCCATTTCTGTATAAAACCGAGCTTTACCATTAAAACCCCTATGTTAATTTAAAAAACCTGGGTGCACATATTTAATTTTTACCAAATTGAAAAAATAGGTAATTTTTCCCGAAAAACGAGCAAATTTAGTTCATCCCTCTAATTTTCAAATATTATATTAATACTAAAATCGTTGGGGATCGATCACCAAAAATAAAAAGTCGAATTTTTAGACCAACTTAATGTGGGTGCTTTTTGCGAGATTATAACAATGCAGAATTTATTTATTAATTAAGAAAAAGAAAAAACTTAGGTTAAAGCTTCTAACTGAAGTTAAATTTAAAGTTAAAGTTCAAATCCATTCCAAGTGCAATGGTTCGCATGAAGATGGAGAATGCATGAAGAAAGTGCAGAGGCAGAGAGCAACCACATGGCTTCCGTTTTGCAGCTCCATAATCTTCGACCAAGAGTCACGACCCCTTTGGTAGACCACGACAGTAAGCTTCTAATTCCTGGCAAAACACTTGCTAAATACCCTATGGTGTATCCTAAAGCTGATCAAACGTGAGAAACCACTATGAAGATTTTTATACTTTTTAATCACTTTGCATTCCCTTTTCAGTCGTTCCATGTAAGAAAGGGTTTAATTAAGGCCTCGGACTCACTTTAAACTTCGAAAATGGTGCAAATAATCTCACAAATTTAATAGGATAATGGTTAAGAAACAAAATTTGTTTACAGATTAAGTTTTTAACAACTTCTATCTTATTTTGAATAGAATGTTTAGAAAGAAAACTAAGAGTTCTTCCTGAACAAATAGTTTTCCTATGCCAATATGTGATTAACTGTCTTTCGTCGCTTTTAAGTAATTAATTATTATTATATCATAAAATATAATTTTCCTTCAGTTTCAATTTCAACTGTGAATTGTAATCTTGGGTGTATGCTATTAAAGTATTTAAAAGGGTCTCTACCTTATTCTTATGAACACTAAGTGCTGAGTCATCAACATATCTTGCATAAAAATCAATATTAAAATCTGTTTTATATTTTAAAACATATTTAATAGCATCCAGAAATTGTTTTTTGGGAACTTTCGTGGTAATTTTAATCATTTTCCAATATTTCTTTATAGCAGTTTCAACTCTTTCATATGGTATATTTATGAACATAGCTATTACATCAAAAGACACAAAAATATGATCGACAGGTATTATTACATTTTTCATTAGTTTTAAAAAAGAATAACTATTTTTTATCGAGTTGTTAGAAGTTTTAATTAATTTTTTAATAATATTGTTTAATAACTCTTCTAATTTTCTAGTTGGGGAGCCTTTTGTAGAAATATCTGGTCGTAATGGATAATCAGTTTTATGTATTTTAACAAGGCCACAACCTAATGAAATATGAGTACTCGTTGTATCAATATCACATCGTGCAATATTATTCCCTAAAAAATTTTGTAGTTCTCATACTATCTAGGATTTTAAGTGTCCCTTTTTGAAGCATTTTAGTTGGATTATTTGAAATTATTTGAAAGCTATCTTCATCATTAAAAATTTGTAACATTTTTTGAATATAAATATCTTTATGAATAGCTATCGCAATAGAACCTTGATCTGATTTCGTAACCATTAATTCAGGATGATTTTTAAGAAAAATTTTTGTTTTACTTAAAGCTTCATTCAATTCTTTTTCTAGTATCGTATTTGGAATATTATTATTTAAGAAATCGTTAGATAAATCCGTAAAAATTGATCTAAATTCATCTACTTTATTGTCAGGAATTTTACTAATATTATATTCAATATGTTTAATGATTTCAAGTAATTAACTGTAATTTTTTCACCAAATTTTTTACTAAAACCATCACCTAATCTCAAAATATCAATAACTCTATGTGGAATAGTCACATTATAAATATTCAAAAACCAGGGAACAGGTTGATCATGGCAAAGAATAAAGTGAATATTAAGATACAACTTTTGAAAATCTCCTTGCTCTTTAAGAATACTTAAAAAAAATTTATTATGTTTTTTAGTATCTTTAATGGCTTTTTGATTGAGTTTGATTTCCTTTTCAAAACATTCTTTGACAATAAAAGCAGGTACTTGTTGGATTAATTTTCATTTTAAAAGAGATTTTTTAAATTTTTCTGCATTTATATCTAATTTTACTTTATTTCTCTTGGTTTTGAAATAAAAAAAGATTCGTTTGTTGATGACAAAAATCTTCTTAGGAAACACTCCATGAGTCATACATTTTATCAAAAATTCTTTTTGTAATACCGTAGACCTAAGTTTTTTACTAATTGTATAAAATTCTTTTAGATTTTTCACTGGCCCTCCAATAGCATCAATACCATTTCCCCGATTTCTATTAATATCAATGAAATCCATGTTATGTGCACCGAAAGAACAATCAAATCTAGCAGAAACTTATTTGCTCATTAATTTATTGTATTTATTTTAAGCTACTTTCATCTTTTTATTAATAATTATGTGAAAATGAGTTACTCCCTGTGTTTATTTGAAAGCTGTTTTAGAAACACATACAAGATAGTCCTGTCACTGATTCTGAATATTGTAATAAAAAACACTTTAAAAATTCTATTTTATATATTGTTTGAACATAAAATATTTAAAAATGAGCACGAACATAAAAGAAATATTTTTAATGTTCAGCGTGTAAAATTTCGACGCAAACTAACTTCTTAAACCGAAAGAAAACTTCTTAGAGACTGACAGATTTTCAAGAAGAAATACTTGGGACTAAGGGGACAAAAATGCGAACGAAAATTTTAGTGTATACTCTTGTTATAAAAAACGGTAAAGGACTCAATTTTTACGAGCGACATTAATTCATCCTGACCTAGATAAGTCTTAACAGGACACATGTTGACCAAAGTTTAAAACTGGATTCCGAAGGAAATGCATTTTTTATGAATTTCATGAAAA
>JAAAKG020145799.1:0-10809 GCA_010014905.2 Druon quercuslanigerum | reverse complement strand
ATTGTTCAAAAATTCACCTATTTATTAATATATTATATATTATACAATTAATTAATCAATTACTTCATTATTTTTTCATTATCAACTAATAATATTTAGTTGTGTTTTAAACGCGTATAATATCATTTAGAATTAGCGTGGAATTGCTAAATTACTATTAAGTAGCTTTTATTCCGATTTTAAAAACAGAAAATCAGAGAATAAAATTAAATTGTATGGACTGAGAGTAAAAGTCCATAGAGCTGAAAGTAGGTTCTAAACCAAACTCTTTCGGATGGGAGCCCCCTTCAGGATCGTTCAAGTTGGTAACGTATAATACTCTACGTATTATACGTGGTTTTCTACAGGTATATTACAACGTATATTACTTCTTTAGTTTTCTACGCCTTTTGACGTATATTATGTTCGAATAAAAACTTTTAGTGCGCATGCGTTCGCCTTTCAACTTTTCATTGCAGTAAATACTAAAAAAATTTATCGAGGATGTAGGTGTAAAGAAAAAATGTGGGACGAATTATCCTACAAACTACTAAAAGTCGAGAAAGGAAAAAATGCTGCTTTATGTTTATCGTTTCGAGTTATATTATTTATTTTATTCGTCTCGTAAAAATCTCGTGCTAAATACCAATATTTAAAAATTCTTTAAATTTGAATGAATGTTAGCAGTTTGTGTTGTAATTAGGAAGACCCTGCATAATAACATATATAATATTATGCAATATGATCCATAATAATTATTATCGAAAGAATCAAAGGACACTTTGCGAAAGTTTTCTGCCCTTTCTTCCGCTCGAAAAACAAATCCTTCCGTGGAATTCCATTATGATGTTGGGCATTTCTTCCTAGGACAGGCGAAATTATTATTTCCAATTACTATAACGCATTTTACAGAATTATTAATAATTATTATATTACAAAAACGAGTTTATGTATTTGTCAACACTGATTACACTGATTTTACAAGTAAGTCTTCTTAAAAACGTAACTTACAGGAGTGGTCGACGGGTTTTTACTGTTTCCGACGTATATTACGCCATTTTGCCACGAATGGATACCCAGGGCCAGTTGCGCACGCATGCGCCGTGCTGTATGCCCTGTCACGTGTTCTACCCACTCCCCTATGTTATATTTTGACATTGCGATGCATATGTAGGTTATGTTCATTCTTGTTTTTTATTTTGTTGGGTGTGTATCGCGTTACTAAACAAAAACGAGAAGAAAAATGGCATCAAAAATACAAAAAGTGTCTAGAAAGTGTAAGTACTGCAATAAGGGCTGGGCGATTCTGTCGAAAAGTTCGATTCATGGATCGATCTAGGATCGAATTTACTAAGATCGATTCAGCAAAAAAATTGAATCAGAAGAATCGATCTTGAAAGAATTGATATTTTTAAATCCATGTGAAGATGTCCTTATATGTTTATATTTACCTGTAAATCATTACATTTACTCAATTTCAAATAAAATGATTGAAGATCGACAATTAGGCACTGCTTATTCCTTTTTTCCACATAAAAATATTACATAATATTAACATATTTTGTAGTATGAACTATGTGCTTGAAGTTCTGTACGTTCCAATGAATGACATTATTTACTGATGACTTTGTAAATCAGAAAAATTGCTCAAATGTTTGTTCATTTATGTTGGAAACAATTTATTATTGAAAAGTAATTACGATGCATATTTTAAATTTCAGTTGGAACAACACTTATTATTAATAGAAATCGGGAAAATTTTTTTGTTCATTTGAACGTTCCGAAACATTGGTAATAAACATTGTGAGCGCAGGTTGCGCTTGCGCTTAGATTGAGATGCAGTCTTGGTCATTAAAGAAAAAATCATAGGAAAAAGCAATAAAGATCAAAAATGTACGACGCAGTCACGAAAGTATAGTACGGAGATATAAATAAATAAAAATAAAAGAATCGCTTCTTTGATTCTGGGGGATAAAGAATCGATCGAATAAAAACTGACTCGTCAAGAATCGATCAAAAGATCGATCTTGTGAGTGAAAATGATCGATCTTTAAAGAATCGATGCGGAATCGCCCATCCCTAACTGCAATGACATTATTATAATCATTTGTGGATTACGTGAGTAAGGAATAAAGTTAATTTCAGTAAACTAAATGTTTTAGGTTATTATGTTCTAAATACTTATATTTTATGAGCATTAAATAATTTCATGTGATTATTATTTTGTAATCATGAAAATGTAAAGAGTTATATATACATTTTTTAACCTCGACCTATATAGCTGTTGAATTATATTGAAAATGTATTATTTCTGTAAATTTTGTATTACATGCTTGAAGCGAGAGAGTAGAAGTAAATGCACGGATAAATTTAGTTTTAAAGACCTGCAAGAATTATTTGGTGACAGTCGTTTGCCGGGTAAAACGTGGAATTTCTCGATCGAAAAGGATGTGGTGTTCGGATTGCAAAAGCTTGAAAGTGATTACATTGTAATGATGACAACGTCATGCCTTTTTCTAAATATATTGCAGTAAATAGCATTGATCGGTTTGGAAAATTATTGCAGACCATCGATACATTTCTACTGAACCAAAAAATGTGAGCAGTTAATGAAAAAGATTAATTTTCTCAAGATATGTTGAACAGCCTACACTACACACAAAAGCTTGTATACGTTTTCATAAGATTACGTGGAAGCACAACTAATATAAACAATTGTTTTTGAAAGTATAAATTTGTACAAATTGGAACTAGGACTTAACCGCAAAACTTAATTGCCTCATTTTTCTCCATAAATACTGGAATTACACATTTTTTCAGATAATTATTGCTTATTCTTTTTTTGATTGAAATATGTATTCGAAGTGCAAAATTGGCTAATTTTAATACTTTTTTTGTAAAACGATTTTTTCGAGTGCTTGGTTCAAAGTAAAAAATTGTTTTACACAAAAAAATTGAAATTAGCCCATTTTTACTCCACAAACACTTGACTTAAAACAAGAGTGGTCCCTAGTTATCTAAAATAATATGTAATTGTAGCACTTTTGGAGTGAAATGTGGGAATTAAAACAAGAGGTTGGGCCTTGGTCCCAAGGCCCTTCTTTAAAAGCATATAGTTAAAAGTAAAACATAGTTATTATATGATACTGATTTCTAATAACGTATACAATTTCTCGAAATTTTAAAAATTTTCTCTTGGCATGGTACAACATAATATGTACATTTCATTAGGTTTAAGAACAATAATGGTACAGTTGTACTTTTTATAATTCTTATATAATGAAATAATGATTCTTATAATGAAATACTGAGGGAGGCGACATGTTTAAACTAACATGTTTATTGCTACTTCAACTTCTGTTCATGTTTAAATAAAGAATAATACAGAAATATAATATTAAAAAACATTTATTTATTTTCTCCGATGCACTATTTTACAGGCATTTTTGTTTCAGTAATAAACATTGTCGATATACAAGAAAATGTCGATAAAGTTCGTTACATTTTTGTCGATAACAATTTTAAGATAGACTTCTCAAGAACATTTTTAAAACAAAAAATAAAAGAATGACGCCACAGTTCACCTATTTTTTGGACCTCCCTGGCGACCTGGTGAAAAAAAATAAAAATACGTTACAGGTATCAAATTACTCTTCATTGAAAATCAAAAAATCTCATTTAAATTTCTTCAAATTTACATGTTATATATTCCTTCTTTTAAAATACGTTATGAAAAATATTATAATTAAAGTTTTCAGTCATAATGCAAAACGTCACTAGCATATTATTTATGACAAATATTTCGTGGTAAAGCGTTTACTTACCGCGTTTATTAATCTAATTCTTTGTTTGTACACATTTTTACATCGAGCTTGCAGACCTTTATTTTTCTTCTGCAGCACTTTTTCTATCTCTATTCTTAATTCTCTTTTTCTATCAGAATCGCAATATTTTATACAAAAAGATAATCTTTTCCTTTTTGGTCCAGATTTTTAACTATTCCAATCATTATTTTCAACGTACCCAGAGCATCTTTTTGATCCATTTATAAAGTCAAGTTTCACACAAGCTTCCACATTACCGACTTTATCCACAACTTTCAGGCAATCTTTTAAACTATTAACTCAGTTACAATCCGATATATGAATTTCTTTTTGCTGGAGAAAAATCTGGAGGAAGAGAAGGCGATTATATACAAGTCATGTTACAATACATAATTTTATAACCTTAATAATAATTATATATACTTGAAATTTCATAGTTCTGAAAATTAAGAGCTTTATTGAAAAGGCACTAGCTGTCAACATGCCACCAACACCACACCGAACAATTTTGAGTAATATGTGAAAATGAGCAAGAAGTATCATCGGCAATGATTTTAGGAACACAATACTTTCTAACATGCTTACTCAGTTCTTCAAAGAAAGGTTTTACGCCCGTTTCTTTTATAAGTTTCTTTACTGTCAATTTATCACATGCTTTCAACAATTCTTTCGAAAAATTGACTGGCAATTCAATTTTTACAGTGAAACCTTTGTCTACTCGAGATCGTAATCCTGGTCTTAAGTTTTTATAAAAATGGCATGGAACAGCATCTTCATACAATATCGGGTGTTTTCTTACTTGACGTTCTAAAATTCCTCCTAAAATGTAATTCGCACAAAACATGATTTATTTTGAGTTCTTAATTCTCGTACCGTATTACCCTTTGCAATACCTTTACCATCTTCTCCTACAAGTAATTAAATTATGGGAGTAAGTGAGAAACATGTACAGAAAAACTTATAATAAATTTTCCGAAAATATATCCCTATCACAATGTGATTCTTTGTATAAAAATCTTAAAATCAAAAACTTTTTTTGCTCCGACATTATATGAAAAAATGTTTTCAATTTTGACATATGTAAAATGTTGTTAAATTTTCAACCAAAATGATAAATCCTAATTAAAAAGTAAAGAATTTCTTACAGAATAATTCAACTTTAAACCAAATAGTTGTGTTTGCAACTAAAATAAACAAATTTTCTACAAAAAAGTTGAACTTTTAACCAAATAGTTAAATTCTCAATTTTATTTTCAACCAAGAAACATGATTTTTCTACGATAAAAGATGAATTCTTTATCCAAAAGTTCGAATTTTTAATAAATAAATCGAGTTTTCAACAAAGAAACAAAATCAAATGTTAACCAAAAACAGTTTGCATTTTTAACCCAATAAGTTAAATTTAAAAAAAGTTCATTTCTCGGTTTATTTTTAACCACGGAAGATGAACTTTCGACCAAAGAGTATGATATTATGAAGCTAGTTCAATCTTGAAAAAAATTATTAAACTTTCAACAAGATTTATTTTCTAATAAAAGATAAATTCTCAACCGGTTTTTTAAATTTTGAAACCAAAAAGATAAATTACGTACAAACTAGTTGAGTTTTTAACCCCAAAATATGATTTTTTAACAAGAAAATGAATTTTTGATAAAATATTTAGGCATTCAACCAAAAAAAATACAATTTTTTAATAAAACAATGTAACCCTCAACTAAAAACAGATTAATTTATAACCTAAATTTTGCATTTTTAACCAAAAGAATAAATTTTCTACCAAAAAAGAGGAATTTTCTAACAAAAACCTCATACGAAAAAATGATTGTAATTTTGACATCTAACTGAAAAAATCTCTTTTCACCTCCTTTGTCTAATTCAATATGCGAATGAGAATTTTTTATCATGGGTTACTATTCATTATAATCATTATTCAATGTTGGTAATATAATTATTTTAAAAACTATGTTACACGTGCCGAAGGAGGCTTAAACATACTCCTTTTCCGATATCGCATGGGCATTATAGTTTCTTTTCTTCTTAGTAATAATGTCCCAACCATTGGACGCTGAGTGACATCTTGTTATAAATACTGCATGGCTGCAAGATGAATACATATTCAAAACTATGTTATTCCATTTTATTCACACTTCCTCATACTTTGATAAAATGTATTAATATTATAAGTTCAGTCGATTTATCTCGAACCAAGGAATTTTTTATATTTTTGCATCAACATTGCATTATGTTAATGAAAAAAATGTTACTATAAAGAACCGATTTTAAAATATTATTAAGTGCTGAAAAAATGTAATAAATAATTATAGAAATTTTCGGCCAGTTTAAAGATATTAGTGGTGAAAAAAGACCGCCAAATTTCATCAATTTATCTGCAAACGTGTTCAAGTTCCGCACATCTACACATCTACAGACACACATTTAGATAACTGCTTAGAATACTGTCTTAGACATTTTTAAATTAAGAAACGCTTGATTTAAGGAATTAAAAAAGTTAAGAAAATTTTATCATTGCAAAGTTTTCTTTATGAGGAAGCGAAAGCATATTGACGAAGCTTATATAATACTTGAAACCAATTGTTCATTTCAGTCTGAATAACTAAAATTTTTAACACATATAATTTTTTGTGCATTTTTCGAATGTAATAAATGTGTATCCTAGTAGGATTTTGAAATATTTTGAGATAATTTTTGAGATATTTGAGATTAAAAGCAAATCTTTTTTCCTGAGATACCACTATAATGAAAATATGTCTCCTGATTGGTTACATATAATTTGGTATAAATACTATTAAGAAATTTCGTAATGTAATATACAGTAAGGTTACTTTTTAAAATAAGCTAAGAGTTATTGTTATAGTTATCGTTATTAGAATTTAGCATTCCGGGTAACGCGTTACTGTCAAACACTAGTGTTATTATTATATATTCATAGAATGAATATTTCGTAATGGTTTAATACAAAAACTGATGAAAAGAAAAACAATTATGCTATTCGAGTCTGAATTTTGAGTCATGGTCAGACACATCTTTTCGTATCCTCTAATTTCACCAAAAATTGGAACACTGTCATTACAATAGATCGACAACCTTGTCCGTGTCCCCTGCAATTATCATTGAAATAGTGTGGTAAACAGTGCATCCTTCCCTCTCCAAAGGATTTCACTTCAATTGTCATAATTGTCATGCTCGTTCGTATTTTAATATTGCTCTGGTAAACCCGCGTTGAGCATCGTCGGGACGCGTGCTCCTGTTAGGAAAACCTAATTACGATAGGAAGCAATTTGTCGTTTTTCCCCATTTTTTAATAATTATTATATTGTTACGGAGAAACGATGTGCTGGCAAAGAAGGCCATTTGCATTGTCGCGGCTAGAGTTAATTCTGACTATTAAAATTTAAAAAAAAAGATAAAAGAAAATAGCAGATCCTGCATAGATAACTAACCTTTGTGTCACTGTTCGCACTTGGATGTGCATAAATATAAGACGGGCACAACATTTAGATTCAGAAAGCTCTCAGACGTGCTGTGTGATCCTTTGTATTTTTTTTACAATAAGCTATAATGAAGAAAATACAAAGAGAGATAAGTTTAGGATTTTTTCTGCTGTTGTGTTTCTTATGTGAAAGTGTTCTTGGTCAGGTACCACCAATTTTTGCGAGTGGGAATCAAAATCAAAATCCGGCTCCAAGCTCACCGAGTATGTATAGTCTTCCTTGATATTTAATTGTGGAGGTGAATATTCCATTTTTGACCGTGAAAGAATTTAAATATTACATCCTATGCATTTTTTCACCTCGGTGGTTCTATAGTTTAATTTTTTAAAAATGTACGCAAGTAACAATATACTCATTAGAAATAAAATAAACGTTTTTAACATTGACTTTTTAGAATTAAATTTCTAAAATATCCAAATCTCGATTTCACTGATGTTTCGTTTTTTAAATAATACTAACAGTGTTTTTAATTAGTTTGAACTATGAAAAATAATTTTCTTTTAAATTTCTAAATCAAAAAACGAGGAGCACGTTACTTCTGAATCCAGGTTTACACCAAAATATTTAGTGGTGAACGCCTCGACGTCAAAAATTAATTTTTTTATTATTATAACATACTATTTTTAACTAAAACCATGAAAATTGACAAACAATTGTTTATTCTAACTATTCAAAAATAAACCGTTTTTAATTAAGAGTCTAATATAAGAAATACTTTCTGTTAAAAAAGTGCTTTTATATTTAAGTTACTTTCGACAATTTCCTACGAGGTCTTTTTTTGTACCATGATAAAGAAAAATTTTCTAGAGACACGCTTTTTTACCTAATAAAAAAAGTTGCGTGTTGACAATAATAAATAATTTTAAATGGAAGGCCCTCAAGAATAAATACTGTCAAACATAGTCTTCCAAAAATAAATAATTAAAAATTAAAACGGCGTTATTAAAAAGATTCAGTAATATTTTTATTATTTGTTATTCATTATTTCTCACATTAATAAAAATGGACGTAAACCTTTTTTATTAGCCGATCTTGTCGGCAACTAATTATTCCAAAAATGAGTTTGATACTGTTACTTAAAAATTGTTTATTGTTAAACACTCTTGTTTAAACGAAGACAAACATAGGGTGGTTATTTTAATCGAAGAACAAAATTCCAAGTAATTTCTGCAAACTAAGGATCTCAATGTATAACTATTTTGAATTTCAAACTTTTAAAATTCAAACCCAAAAATATTTTATTCAGAAATTTTAAATTTAAACTGTTAGTCATTTATGCGTATATTAAGGATGTGCACTACGTACAATCAATCTCAAAAGGTGAAATGATTTATAAAATCGACAAAAAAAGATCTAATATTAATTTCTGTAAATATTGATGCATGCTTCTAAGTCCACTTCAGAAAAAATAATTCAGGTTTAAATTGTTTATTTAACAGTAGTTCTTTAAAGTTTAGTTTTTTCTTTCATCTTAGGAATATTTATTGCTAATTTTGACTGAACAGTCAAATATAGCAAAATATATAAAATTGTTTTTTTCTTTTATAATAAAAAAATTTGAAATGCAATGCGTTAAAAATTGAATACTTTAGATAGAAACAATATTTCGATTGGATTTACATCAATACCTCATCAAATTAAAACGAAAAATTTTAATTCTGCGCTTTAAAAAGATGACATAAAATGTAAAATTTTTGAAGTAAAAAATTGTAAAATTGTGCATTGTAAACTGGATAAATTTTATAATAGGGTTGTTTCGCGATTTTAAATAAAATAATTTTTTAATACATAATTTTAATCCAAACCGATGGTGTGTTATGATTATTTTTTTCTTTTGAGTCGCTCAACAGAAAAAAATTATTAAAAATTGAATGTGGTAAGACACTCATTCAAATTGGTGTCATGTGGGTGTCAGGTGCCTCAGAAGTTCTCATAATTACCTTTCAATGTGACGATGTGGCTTTGATGAAAACCATGCAAATTAACGAAAGTCATGATAAAACAGGTTAGGCCATGCTGTCAATTCTGACTATTTTATTTTATAGCTTTATTTGTTAGGTTTATGTGACAAAAAAATTATCCTTTTGTAATATTTGGATTAAGAGTCAGTAGTACGCTGAAGAAAAACAGTAAGTACAATTATTAACATATTTTAAAATCGTACATATTTAAGAATTGTTCAGTAAACATGACTACATTAAAGTATTTTTTCAATTAATTTTTTATACATACCATAAATATGTCTATTTTCGGTAGATGTCCGCTATTGGACTTTAACAAACCCTCCTTTGACATTTTTTTAAACAATATTTTGCGACTTCTATTTTCGATGCGCACATAACTAAAACAAAACTTCGGCACAGAAAAAGATATTTGAGAATCGACTTTGGAAACAACTCTATTGATAAATTTAAAAATTGAACCTTAACGTAAACAAAACAGTTTTTTACGAAAATTTATGATAGGAAAAAAATGATAAGCTTGTTATCTTTTTCTTGCAGTTTTTTCGCGACCACAGAAAAACGATAGGGTAAACGGTAGAAAAAACGACAAGACGACAGCCGAAAATGACCTGCCCTAATTGGTTAGAACCTCATTTTCAATCCGCGTGTGCAATCCATTTTCATCCAAATTTAGCACACCTCGAATTCACAGGGACTTATAAATGTGGGTACGAATTGAACTTATTATTGGTGTACGGATTAAAATAGATTGCAGATTGACTTCTAATCGGTTTGATTTGTTTTTTTTTAATACATTCTTTTTTTTAAATACTTCCTGTCTAAAACCTTTGTTAGGGTGCCGAATCAGTGGTGTCAGAACGCGGATAACTCTGGCATGGGCAGTAGTGATTCCTGTTTATTTTTAAATTGAGACATGGCGTTAAATAACCTACAGATGAGAAGTTGGGTGCAAGAAAGGTCTACTTGCATTTTACGGAAGGACGTAAGTCGAGTCCAGTCTAGTCACGTGACTAACCTGCTCGAGAATAAATCTGCGATACAGAAATACACGATGACAAGTGAATGAAAATTCGGCTAATTCGTAGATTCGTAACATTCGTAAACACAAAAGTTGGGTTAGGAGAAGAGTCAAGTATTGGAATATCGTGAGTTTTTGTATAATTATAGTAATAATAATTATGATTATTATTATTACACCATTAAGCCGTTTCCCTTTCGGGGTAGGCGTGACTCACTCGGTAAGGAGTGCTCCGACCCAGGTTGCTGATCAATCTCTCTAGCAATCACCCCAAGTGAATATCCTCACAAAGTCGTTATGTAAAGTTCCCCACTTGGGTCCATTAGTATCAAAGGTCTTGTTTCAGGCGTCGTTCCCTCTACTGAGACTCTTCTTTTTAACTATTTTCCGCCATACTTTTTTGTCCTGGCATACTTCTCTAGCTTCTTTAACGTCCACTTTTTCATGCAGGCTCTCGTGTTTCTATGGCTTCTTATGTCCCTTCTAAGTAGGGTCTCATTCAAACATTCTAA
>JAAAKG020145798.1:0-10809 GCA_010014905.2 Druon quercuslanigerum | reverse complement strand
ATAAGTTTATTTTGCAAGTCGAAATCATATTCAAGTTCAGTATCAATTCTTCATATGGTGGAGACTGTAGTTATAACGTCCGTCCCACCAAACTTCAGTTATAAGGAAAGGAATGGGAAGGGGGGGGGCGAGAGGATTGGTTGAAATAACTAAATTACTAACTCATCAGTGATCGCGTTTTCTAACTATTGAATTAGTAAAGCGAAGTTACTAAATAATAGTAATCAAAGTTTACTAATTAATATAGGTAAAACTTATACTAATTTTATTAGTTTTATTGGTGAATTATACATTTACTCATTTAATTAGTAAAATGTTCACTAATTCTGATTTAGAGAGATTACTACGGAACAAGTAAGATAAGTTTCCAACTTTGAGGTGGTAGGGGCGAAAAATTTCATTTCGGTCACATGTGTTCACTTGCCGCACCGTGTCATGCCAGCCGGTTAGCTTTCTTGCTGCCCTTGATTCCGGTGTGACCAGGTTTCCTACTGCAGTTAGTGTCGCTTGGCTGTACGAACAGATCGTAATCTGTCTTCTAGCAGCGTTCTCTTCTAGTAGTATTCCAGCACAGCGGAGGAGAGCAATGACCTCCATCTGAAAGACAGTAAGATGTCTCCCAAGTCGGACTGGAGTACTGGGTTACCATTTCCTTTCCACACATCCCTGTCTGGAATGCAAACGCGCAAATCGCTGGTAAGGTTGAAGCGTTTTGTTATTCTGTCTTGCCGCATCTCAAGAATCGTCAATGAGCTCATGTCCCTCGAGAGCCTAGTGTGTGTAGTCCCACGAGTCCATCTGTTTACTCTCGCCAGGTGGCCCATCGCGTGTGCCGCTTTTGCAGTTATCGCCAGGTATAGGAGTTCTACATAGAACATGAAGCCCATCACCGCTGTGTGCGTAGTTCTCATTGCTCCCGTTAAACCCCTAAACGCTAGCATTTGTAGTCGTCGCAGCCTGTGCTGCATTGTTTATTTTCTGCCCGTGGCCACAATTCCGAATTTTCTGCACTGTGTGCTTTGCCCAGTTAATTTTACTATCTAAGACTACTCCCAGATATTTATCCGAGCCTGAAAACGTCCACCTCTCACCACAAAAAACAGGAGCGTCAACTTTCGGCTTCTTGTAATTTCTTGTGTAAATGACCTTATTGGTGCTTTCCGGATTTGCCGAGAGCCCTGAGCTATCGCAACAGAGTTCTAAAATGCGCAGCGCTAACCTTGTAAAAGGTTCATAAACCCTGTTTAATAAGCCTAAGAAAAAGTCCATCCACTACCCTGCACCGTAGAAGGCGTAACAGGACAGCCCCCTGTGGGGATCCCCGTGGAGATACTATTTTTTTCAACTGGATAATTTTATTCATCATGCTTTTTGGTTCCTCAAGGGAACCTTTAGGTCTGCTTTTTTTACAATAAATACTGTCCTCAATGAAAGGTATATATCATCGGTTTTCAGAGAAAAACTAAGAAGACGCAATTTTTGAACCATTTTTGAGAAAAGTGCATTTTATAAATTACGAAAGAATGGTCATCCAGTTGATGCAAGGTTGCGCTTTTGATTCCCGCTATCCGTACGTTTTTAATTTTATAATTTATCTATATGCTTGTTTATTCCATCCTTAAATAACATTTAATATAATTATGCCATTGGATGATTGTTTATTCCTTATTTATTATCTTTATTATCTTTCGTTCGGACAGTTGTGCATTTTATTACAATTATTTACATTTTATTAGTTTCTAGTATTTACGTTTTTAAATTATAGACGGAAAAAAGTTGGGCAAACAAGAACTTCAACAATAAATACATAATTAAATTGTTTTCTGCAAACTGCAAAAAACTACATAAATAATAGACAATTATCTTTAATACGTGAAAATACACTCTTAAGATACTTCTGATTCTTGATAGTAAACATTTCTGAAATGTGTCACTGCATCCACTGGTATTTCGTATTTATTATTTCGAAATTTTCACTTCAAACACTTTTTTCCTACTTTCATTATAAATATAAAAATGCTAGAAACTATAAAAGTATAAATAATTTTAATAAAATGCACAATCGTCAAAACGAGTGATAATAAAAATATGATAAACAAAGTTTTGATTGAAAATAGGTAATGAATAATTATTAAATAGCATAAATACAATAAATGTTAATCAAAAATGGAATAAACCAGCCTTTAGATCAATAATTTTTTTTTCAAGCGTATGGATAGCGAGAATCGAACGCGCAATCGCACAGCTATCCGCCAAGCCCTCTACCAGGCAGCTACTAGCGCTTTGAAACACTTTTACACCAGCTCGATGACCATGCGTTCGCAATGTTTAAAATCCGTTTTTCTCGAAAATGGTTGAAAATTTCGTCTTGTTGATTTTTGTCGGAAAACCTCTGGTATGTAACTTTGAATGAAGAAAGTATCAAATTAAAAAAGCAGACCTAAAGGGCCTCGTGTCAGTTCAGAAACACTTCAAGATGAGAGAGAACTTTTGTTTTAACTTTGAATGGTGATGTCAAAACAAAAATTAAATTTGTTTCTAGACGTACCTTAAGGTAAGAATTGGATAAGTGATACACAGCCTTGATACTTTCATTACATATTATTAAATTATTAACAGTGCGACGGAGCTTTTAATGGTGCGAGCTTTCAGGCTTTGGTTATATCCAGATATCATTTTCAATCTAACCAACATTTCAAAGGATCTTTACCAGTCCGTTGCGTGGATGCACAAAACAGTACATTCTGTAAGCAATTTTTTCTACATAAATTCTCGAATTTTAAATTTAATTTAATTATTGTAGCATTGAAATATATTACTTTCTAACACTTTTTTAGATAATTGCAAAGAAAAAAAATAAATTGGAAAAACCTGCTAAAGTTAAATATGGTAAATATATAATTTTATAATAAAAATACATAAGAGTATATGATTCATACATAATAATGTCGATTCCTTTATTTTATACGGCTCTACGAAAAATTCTTGGCGTTCTTCAGTTGGGCGAAAAAAAACGTTCGTGGACACATTAATTTTCAGAAGGCAGTCATTAACTGATTTTACCTCTTTTTTTTGTAATAAAAAGCTAATAAAATTGTGCATCGAAATTCCATAGCCAATTAAAAAAAGTTTGTTGATTTAATAACAAAAATGAAAGCAAACTTTGACTTTTCAAGTATGCAGAGAAACTATAAAAAAAATGTCCGAAAGCAATGCAAATCTTAAAAAATTTATTAAAAATTAAAAATCTCCAATTCCTAATATAATGAGGGTTTAAAGTGCCCGGTGGAAATTTAAACTTTTGGGGAGGTGTCTTGTCCTGTGACTCGATAAGCATTTTTTTGACTACCCTAGTGAACATTTGACCTCCAAATATCCGCAGGGAGCATTCGTTTATTTATGGTAATCATAAAGTCTATAAAAAAATTATCGGATGATAATTTTCTATCATTGCATATCCCTGGCGGCATAATTTAAGAAAAATTAAGAGAAAAACTATTTTCTTTTGCCTTTAAATGTCCACAATAGGCATTTGTTTAAATAATCTGTTTATAAAATTAATAAAAAATATCGTATGACAAATTTTTATGATCAAGTATTAATCTTTCGATAAGAGTAAGTAATTTTAACCCAAAAATTTACTTTGCAAACGAAAAATCTTGCGTAGACTATTTATTAAGTTAATTTGCTTATAACTTATTAAGAGATAAAAATAATCATTAAAAAATGTGTCATTTTCGCTTTGTGTTTATTCACATTAAAGCATAAAGAATCAAAATTTTAAAATGTAATAGGTGGGTTATTAACAGGTGATTTTTCAGATGAAATAGTGAATCGAAGAAAAGGATTTTTGGACATCCTCTTAGACTTACAGGATAAGCAGAAATTCTCTGAACAAGACCTTTGTGACGAAGCAAACTTAATGATAGCGGCGGTAATTATACTTAGTATTTCTTAAAGAAACCTCTATTTTCTAAAGCAATACAAAAAATATGTATTAATTGCCATTGAAAATCCATGTAAAATTATAGACGTATGAAACTGTGTCAGTTACTCTGGAGTATGTAATTTTGTTATTGGCATCCTATCCCGACGTGCAGGTAAGATAATAAATCTTAAACGGAAATTTTTGCAAACTGAAAAATTTTTTATTTTAATAAATGCACTGTTAACAATTTCTGTTGGACACTTTTACTATACATATTAGAAGTTTATTTCCAAAATGCAACTTAACGCTACAATACATAATATTGTAGTTTACAAATTCTGGAATTGGTACATGGTACTTCTCATTTATTGGAATTTTATAATACAAGTGTCAGTAGTCAGTAACACTTCTATATCATACTTAAGGCTGGATATCTCGGCTGGATATATGAAAAGATAAATTTTCTGACGGCGACGAAAATTTTTTTAATATATCGTATATAACGCGCGTATTTATAGAATTCAAGGAATTCATAGATTTCACTGAATTTACGAGATACAAATAATTCATGAAATTTCTTGAATTTAAGGAATCTACGAAATTCACATAATTCAAGAATTTCACAGAATTCATGTAATTGAACGAATTAATTAAATTCACGGAATTCAAACAATTCATGGAATTTAACTAATTCGTGAAATCCAATGAAATTTTGGGATTCATGTAATTCACGAAGTTCTAGGAATTCATGAGATTCAATAATTTAATGAAATTCATTCATATCCCAGATTTGACAAAATTTATGGAATTCATGGACTTCTAAAAATTTCTGGAATTTCATAAGTTCGTTAAATTCCTCGAATTCCATGAAGTCCGGGAATTCCATGCATTCTTTGAATCTCGTCAATTCCATAAATTCCATTTATTCAATAAATTCCATGAACTCCACAAATTCATTAAATTCCGTAAATTCAATAAATTGCAAAAACTTCGTGAATTCCGTTTTTAACATGAATTCTGCTAATTATGTTAATTCCTTGAATTCCCTGAATTCTGCATATTGCAAAAATTCCTTTAAAAACATGAACTCCATGACTTCCATAAATTCCATAAATTGCACGTATTCCGTGAATTCCTTAAATTCCGGGAATTCCATGAATTTCATGAATTCCGTGAATTCCGTGAAATCTTTGAATTCCATGAATTAAATTAATTTTTTGAATTTAATAAGTGCGATAATTCTTTGCCCCCCCCCCTCCACCGTCTTGCGCAATTATACTGAGGAATGAATCTAAAAAATAGTAGTAGTTGATATTTTAGGCCAACGAAGATTATTAGTTAAAATTAAATACAGTAAAGTATAACAGAAAAAATACGAGTTCTACAAAAAAGAATGATCATAAACTAAAAAAATCATTTTAAACAAGAAATTGCATTTTTCAACAAAAACAAGAAAATTTTCATCAAAACAGATTACTTTTTTTAATTTTAAAGACAAATTCGCAACAAAAATTGAATTCTTAATTCAGAAAGTGTTTTTCATCAAAATTTTCAATTTTTACGTCAAATCGAGCAGCTATCTACAACCAGTTAAATTTTGAAACAAAAAGAATAATGTTCCAATGAAAAGGATAAATTCTCTTGAAAATACACATTTTTTAGAGAAATAGTTGATTTTTCGACCAAGATCATTCATTTTCCATTAAAAAGGACCCATTTACAAAAACATAAATTAGCTACAATATAGTTGCAGTTTTTTTGTAAAAGAAAAAATATCAGTTTTTAACCTAATTATGAATAAATAAATTTTCATTTGAAAACCGACTTTTCAATTTTAATGCAATAATTCTATAAAGCAGGCGAATTTTCTACTAAAGTGCTTATTTGCAAATAAATGGTTGAATTTTATTCCAAATATTTAAATTTTCTGCTTTGAATTTTTTTTTACCAGTAGATTAATTTTTAATAAAGCTTCTAGATATTTAAACAAGATAAATTTTCAAATAAAATTATGAATCTATAGACAAGAAAATTAATTACGAAAAAAGTACTTGAACTTTTAAAAAATGATTGTAATTTTTAACTTAAAAAACACAAAGTATTTTTAATTAAAAACGTAAAAGTCAATATTTTATCCTAAAGAAAATTTAATTTTATATCAGAAGCAGACGAATTTAACCCATAAGTCTAATTTTTCACTAAGTAGGTAAACTTATAACCAGTACTTGAATTTTACACCCTAGTGATAAATTTTTTGAGAAAGAGTACATGAATTTTCAACCTAATAGTTACATTTTAAACAATAGCGGGTACTTTTCTACCGAAAAATTAGAATTTTTAACAACATAAAACATTTTTACAACAAATAATGGAATAGTCAATTAACAGATATAAATTTTCAGAGAAAAGTTTAATTAAGTTAGCAGTTAAGCAAATAAATTTTTACCAAGAAAAGAACGGCTTATCAATATATAAAATTTTTATTTAAAAATAAAGTGACACATTAAGCAACATTTAGGTCCTAAATAAATTATAAAATGTTACGATTGTAAACTTAAACACTTATTGTTATAAATACGTTTTATTTTCTAAGGTGGATTGTTAAGAATCCGGATTGGTTTAAAGCTACTTCCGGTATGCCAGCAAATCAACAATACCTCATTTAAATTGAAGGATTCAAAATTCGGAAATTTGAACAATTGAAAACTTAGACCTTGTGAATATTAACTGATAACTGATAATTAATTGTGTTTAGGAAAAAGTGTATCAGGAGTTGAAGCATATTTACGGTGAGGTCATTCCAGAAAATGTTTCCATTACGAGTGAGGATTTAAAAGAAATGAAATATACAGAAAGAGTGATTCAAGAATCAATGAGACTGTTTCCCACCGCCGCATTCGTTACAAGAAAAGTAGAACAAGACATTGAAATAGGTTGTTTATTGTTTTCATTTGTCAAATACTTTTTTCAGTGAATGTTTAACTATTAATTACAAAAATCATTTTATTTCCAGGAGGCTATACATTGCCGAAAGGTACAACTGCTTTCTGCTCTATAGCAAAAATTCATCGCGACGAAAAATACTGGCCTGATCCACTGAAATTCGATCCTGATAGATTTCTTCCAGAAGAAGTCTCGAAACGAAATCCAAACTGTTATATGCCCTTCAGTAGTGGACCAAGAAACTGTATAGGTTTACATTTTAACCCAATAAAGGAAAAAAATTACTTCTCAAATCAATATAATATATCTTGCTTCGTTTTTAGGTTCTACATACGCCATGATGGAGATGAAGACAATTGTAGCCAGAGTTCTTCTTAAATATATTTTAAAAAAGGAACACATCCAACCCATCATAAATATTAAACAAAAAGTGGGAATTGTCGCTCATCCTGCTAAACCAGTCACTATAGAAATTGTAGAAAGATTAACAAAGAGATTTAAAGCCTAAAATTTGTAATCTTCACCAGATAAAAAATCTGCCTGTTGCCTGTGAGCTGCAAGGTAGACATTCTCATTGTGACACTGGCGCTTTACGTTCGGTTTTTGAACAGACATCTCTAAATGTATATTTATTTTTTATGAGATTCCTTTGAATAAAAAGTTACAATACTTTCTTCAGACTTTCGTCCGTACCTCACGATATTATGCTGGAACTGGAAATTTATTCCACATCATTTTTCATGGACAAAACAAAAGCTCCTGTAAGGCTTCTTTTAAAACAAAAAAAACTTGCATCAAAATGAGTAGATACATAATATTAAAAATAATAAGCCATACGTCGGGGGTTGCCTCTTTACAGGAACAATATCAATTTGCTTATAAAGGGGGTTTTTATTACCCACGTGGTTCCTTTATGACAGGACGATGAGAGGCCACATTTGTCTGCATGGGGAAAAGGGATTCCGAGCTCAAGCCACCTGATTTTACATTGAGATATTAAAAGAAATGAATGGCGCATTTATTTTTCGAATGAGCGCAAAATCTCAAAGCGGATCCGAGCAGACTGAGCCAATTTGAATCGTGCATAACTTCTCAGATGATTTCTAAAAAGTAAAAGAATCTAATGATTTCTTGATTCATTTTTATTTGAAAAGGAATAGAGAAGAACAACGTATTCGCTAAATCTGAATTCGTTAAATTTAAGTTATTAATAGTTAAATTTGACTAATTGTTGAAGCAAGAACTTAGTAACTGATAATTAGTCAAAAATAAATAATTAATTTGGTTACTTTCGTTTAACGAATTCAATGTACCAATTGGTTAGTCAAAATTAACCAAAGTTACTGAATTTACTAATTTTCTTATTGGTTCCTTATTTCCCGACTTATTTCAAATACACCAAGAAAAAGGATGAACAAAACACAATAACTATAAAAGAATATTAATTAAATTCAGTAAAAAACCTATAAATAGCCTCCATAAAAAAACCTCCATACAATTATAAAACAACGTTAATGAAGAAGCAAAATGAAAATTGAGAAAATAATTTAACATATATAATAAATCATATGCAGTTATTGCGTTATGTATTTCAAGAATCAATTTTGAATTAAGAAAAAAAAGAATCACTTTTGTTCTCACCGCTTATATCCGCAAAAGATCATTGTCGGGCTTTCAGATTTTTCCGCCGATGTTGAAAATGAGCTGCAACTCTCCTTTTCAATTTCCACGTCACGATTTCCTTTTCCCTAAAAAATGTATAAATTTCAAACATATATGTTTCATTCGATATTAAAGCTAGACCTGCTTCAGTTTTAAATATTGGAATTATAATAATTTAAAATTTACAACTAATATATTTTTAGACAGCTGATTATATCTGCTGTCATTTCAACAGGGATGAAGGGATTCCCGTTTTTCTCAAAATCCCCTAGAATCCTTAATTTTAAGAGTTTAAACTTTTTTTCTCTTTTTTTTCTTCCAGCTGTGATTTATTTTTCAAGAAAGGAATAAAATAGAAAAATTTTTTTAATTGGACATTCTTCGCCTGCTCATTAACTGCAGGAAAACCATATGTATACAAAACCTTTCATGTTGGTTGCAAATTAACTTTTTTGTTGAAAATCGAACTTTTTGGGGTTAAAACATAAATTGCTCATAGGAAGAACGCACAGCAATAGAAAATCGCTAATATATTTAAAAAAAAAAAGAACGAATTGACCCAAATTTGGTCAAAGTACTCCCTGAAAATCAAGGAACAACTTTGCTACTAAAAATGTTCCGTCCGCGAAACTTCCTTCAGACTTTTCTCCGTTATATTTTGTTATGTTGCAAATATAAAAAACAAATCTACGTTTAGAAAATAAAAATTTTGAAAAGTCATTCATTTCGGTAAAATGAAAATTTCCGGGTCTTAATTTTTGGTAAAAAAACTACCAATTTGATTTTTAGAAATTTCTTAATAAAAGCTGTGTGGCTTGTTAAACCGCATATAGTCATTTTTCTGGAACAGAGAAATATTTCCAAGTTTGTAGTAGAGTTTGCCAGAGATATGGATTGTCGCATTAAAAATTAATAAAACCATTGCATTCCTCTCGAAAATATCTCTGTGTGTTTTTATTTTGATTTTTTATTTACACAAGTTTCTAAACAATTACATCACTTCTTATAGTTCTGCAATTGTTATAAACACAAAAAAGGTCGATTTTAAAAATTGCTTAAACAAAAAACCGCATCGAGATTTTTCGGAGAAGAAGCTAGACGTCCTTCTACTTTTTTAATACGACTATTAATTTTTTTAAATAATAAATACAACTTTCAAATTTATATCCACTGGCAATTAGAAAATGTACGCTAGACAACAAATGCAGTAATTTCTAAGAAAATCATTTTAAAAAACGCATAAAAATATTTTCAAGAGGAATGCAACGGTTTTGTTCATTTTTCAATACGAAAATTTTTTTTATAACAATTGCAGAACTATGAAAAGTGATGTAATCGTGTAAAAATTTGTTTAAAAAAAACTGCATCAAGCTTTTTTGAAGACAAATCTAAAGGTGTTTTCTTGGTATACGACTATCAGTTTTTTTTAAATTACTTACACAACCTTCAAATCGATGTCTCTGGCAAACTTTAAGGTCGTAAATTTTGAACCAAAATAATATTTTTTTAACCAAAAAATCCTAATTTTTAAGAAAACAAATTAATTTTCAATTTAAAAAAAATCAATTTTAAACCAAAAGAATGAGGTAAAAGACGAGTTTTTTTCATAATAGTTGATTTTTTAACCTAAAATAGGAATTTTTAAGCAAGAAAAATAATTTTAAACAAATATTTGCATTTTTGTTTAAAAAATTAGAAATTTAAATCCTAAATTTTTGTGATTAAATACGGAAATTTGCTAACAAAAATAAAAAATCTACATTTTCAGATTTAAAAATAAATTTTGTGCAAACAAAAAATAAATTTTTAACCATATAATATAATTTTGATCAAAACAGGCGAATCTACGACCAGAAATTTTTTCAAACAATTTCTATCGAATTAGTTGAATTTTCAATTAACCAAACAATTTAGTATCAGTATAATTAATCTATATTTTTATAAATAATTTATTAATAATTACTTAAAATTATAATTAACTATTTTCTATAATAATTCTCTTTGCCTAAGAATTTAGGAAAATTTATATCATTTAAGATAAACCTCACGGTTATATACATTTAAACGATAAATATTAATATTCTTCGATTGCGATACTGTTTATCTTTGATTAAAATTTTTTAATTAATAAATAAATTTCTTATTTTCTATCCCCCTACCCCTTTAATTAGAATATTAATATTAGTATATTATTTATACATATACACAGCATTTAGTATAATTTTTTCATTTTATTCAATTTAAATTTAATTTAATTTTAATTATTTATTAAATAA